>JAOEHI010047080.1:0-20674 GCA_025447815.1 Percopsis transmontana | reverse complement strand
TATAGACGCACAGCACAATCTAAACGCCGGCTGGCGTGACCGTCTTTTTACGAACGCCGGCTCACATGACCGCAGTTAGCGTATAGTGATTATGCAGTGAAGAGATGAGTGGTTTGGGCGTCACTTTCTTCTTAAGTTTAGTTGAGTGCAGTTGTGTCCATCTATTTCGTTAACATTTATGCACAAATAGTTTTATTAACTGTAGGCTAATGTTGATCTCGAACTGAAACTGCTGTAATGAGATGTAAGTATGTCACTACCATTCTATAATTGCTGTTTTCATTTTTACGATTTCCCTAACTTTTAAGGCTAAATTGAAATATTCTTCTGCATGCAGCCTTTGTACTTGGATCAATTTGTGTTGTTATCGTGGTGGTGGGGGACCGTACGTGCCGGGGGGATGAAGAAACACCTTCTCCAGGTAGGCGTTGTATTTTATGAGAAATTGCTTCAAAATCTTGTAAAAAAAAACCTGCATAACCTAGCTTATAACATTAATTATGAAAGGTTGACGAAAAACGTATTCTGCCACTGGATGCGTGTGTCTCAGAGAACGGGTCTAGTCTTGTGAACAGACCCAGATATTAAGCTCCATATCATTTCTTGCATAAAGAACGTCCATCAGTTGATTTTGGTTTAAGAATTGAGAACTTTTTCCACTCACTGTGGTTTCTGGGCAAACTTATACATTTGAATTAGAGTAGAACTTAAATTTGCTCAAGTCTGTATTGTGTTGGGTTTTCAAACTATAGTTATGGCATCTGTTTGTTTAGGTAGATTTTTACTATCATGTGTGGGCTGTTTACCTTATCACCTCCTGATTAGACAGTAGGGCTTTCAGTGGTTTACAAAGCAGTCATTTGTATATAGGCTACTGCATACCACAAGACGAATCATTAAAAGCAGAGACTAGCCATGTGGGATTTTGTGAGTTCTCGGAAACAATCCTTTCTTTCACGGAAACCCACCTTTACCCTACATTTTTTCAGGTAAGATAATCGTGCCATCATTTTTTTTTTCTTAAAAAAAAAAGTATTCACAGAATGTGCACTTTCGCAATGTCACGCCCTCGGTACTTGTGCAGTAGTATAGCCTACTACCGAAAGGGATGTTTACCACCACTCTTACTAGTGGAATGTCAGACCAAAACAACTCTTTTGTGGCTTTAGTTCCCTAGCGTAGCCTTTGTAATTTTGTATGTAGTATGACTACGTTAGTATGTGTGAGAACAGGGTCACTCTGTGAGCATTGCTTACATGTCCACACAAGCTTGCTGGAATCCCTGAGTTCCAAAGTTTCAAATTGCAGGAGTATCACACATAGGCCTAGGCCTTAAAGTCTGGAATTCTATTGTTGTCTGTAAAGTAGGGTATTTGGATGCAGTCATTGTTTAATTGTTTCATGTATTACACTACACTACACTAAATCTAAATATTATAAAGCATTAAGAATATTATATTATATTATGTCTTAAGTGAGCTGACTTGAGTTCCTGTTCTTGTTTTGTTTTACTCTGTTCTCAGCTAACCCCTGCTGTCATTTCCCCTGTCAGCACTGGGGAATTTGTGTAAGGTATGATCTTGACAAATATGAATGTGACTGCACCCGCACTGGCTACTATGGAGAAAACTGCACAATCCGTGAGTTATTCTTTGGCATTATGTGTCTTCTATTTTTTAACTAATGTACCTCCAGGAATGCTATAGGACCTATCTGCTATTCTCTTGAACAATATCCAGTCAGGTTTAGTTCTTCAGGTGAGATTTGTTTAATGTTTATGTCACAATGTGGTGAGAAATTGCTAAGTAATGTTGTCTATATAAACGTACTTGGATAAGCAGGAAGTGAATAAAACGTGGGGCCATTATTCTTCCTAGCTGTTTCCCTCTTTATCTCTGAGGTTGTTTCTGTATGGTGGTGGCACCATGCACCCCCCTGTTATACAATGAGTGGAATAATAAAAGGTCAGTGCTGCCACTGAGCTGAACATTAGGAAAGAATGTAGGGTGGGAAAATGAACTGAGGTCATGTCTCCAAGACAAGAAGACAGTAAAAGACAGGAGGATACTGGCAGATCGAGTAATAAAAAAGCTAAAATGATTTAGCTTAGAAACAAATCTAGTTTCTTTTCTTTACTTGGAATTATCTAGTGTTGAAACATACTAATACACAAGTATCATGTCAGGTATCAAACTGGGATCAAATACTGTATTTTCTTTCTATCATACCAGTAGCATTGACCTGGATAACTGACTGGAAAATGAATTAGTAATTGTTTAGACGGACGTGTATGTCTTTTCAGCCCACGGTACTGATATTGCTGAATGTACTGAATGTTTTCATTCCTCAGCGGAGATTTGGACCAGACTCAAACACTTCTTGAAGCCAAGCCCAGATGTGATCCATTACATCCTGACCCACTTCCGTTGGCTCTGGGAGATCATTAACCGAAGCTTCCTACGGGACATATTGATGCGTTTTGTCCTTACAGGTCCAGACTATTCTGTCTTATCTTATTCTATCTTCAGCTGTCATATCTGTAGATATGAAGGGAAAATGCTTATTTTGTGTTTATTATTTCAATGTGTATAGCTAGGTCCAACTTGATCCCGAGCCCTCCCACCTTCAACTCTAAATACGGCTACCTTAGCTGGGAGTCTTATTACAATGTGAGTTATTATACTCGGATCCTGCCCCCTGTGCCAGAGGACTGTCCTACACCTCTCGGGGTCAAAGGTTAGTCATTTTATGGTGTCATTTAACTTAGAATTTGTCTTTTAACTTGATTTGTGTCTGGAACTACCATTGTGGTTTAAACCAGCTAACACATTATTTTTGTACCCTGGCCGGCACCCTTCTCTACTTATCCCCATGCAGACATGCACAGTTTCCAGTAATTCATTGACTGTGTTTAAACAACAGTGATAGTGAAATGCCACATTCAATATTTTACTTTTTTCAGTTTTTAATATAAATTGAATATAAATCTTGTATAATTGTGACCTCAGTGGATATGGTTGACCTTGCAGAATTCGTTTGTGCAGTGTGCTGTGTCACCTGTATCAGTAGTATTTGGACAAATACTCCATTTCAGTATTATGACTGGAACTTTGGTGTGTGTGCGTTTCCTTTCTGGTGTGTGTGTGTGGTCCTGGGTGTTTCCTGCACAGGCAGGGCTGTGCTGCCTGACCCTGAGGTTCTGGTGGAGAGGCTGTTCCTGAGAAGGACCTTCAGACCAGATCCCCAGGGCAGCAACCTCATGTTTGCCTTTTTTGCGCAGCATTTCACTCACCAGTTCTTTAAGACCTACAATCGCATGGGACTGGGCTTTACCAAGGCCCTGGCACATGGGGTTAGTGGTGCTCATTTGGTGCTCAACAGCTTAACATCGCCTCCAAATCCAAAGAGAGGGTGATGAAACTAACCGTTTACCACACATGAATTATTGTTTCTCTATGTCTGTTCCTGTGAGGAATGCAGGTGGATGCAGGCCACATTTATGGGGGCAACCTGGCCCGTCAACACCACCTGAGGCTTCACAAAGAGGGGAAGCTGAAGTATCAGGTCATATTGTGTCCAAACATGCCTTGTCTTGTAATCACTTGTCATTTCGTCATTATCTCTGAGAAGTGGAAAAATGCTAGCAGAACCAACCTTATTACACACTTCAGATGGATGTTTATCTTATTTTAGAAGGTGGGTTGTTGGGCTTTTTGTTGGCGATGTCTAGTCGTCGTACTGAGGGAAAGGCGGCTTGTAAAGTAGGACAGACTTTATATTCATGTTTATTATTATTTATTTTATTATTATATAATAATGATCCTATCATAATTATACAATATGGTATACAGACTGGTAATAACGTATTAAAAATTATATAGGGATGATTCTATTGTATAGGGATGATTCTTTATATACACAACATTAATTTGGTATGTTTTTTGTTTGTTTTTTGAACCATGTCCCCCTTCAGTTAATTAATGGGGAGATGTTCCCTCCCACTGTGGCTGATGCCCCCATAAAGATGAATTATCCACCAGGGGTACCTCCACAGCACCGGCTAGCTATAGGTCAGGAAGTATTTGGGCTCCTCCCTGGCCTGGGGATGTTTGCTACTTTATGGCTACGTGAGCATAACCGTGTATGTGACATCTTGAAGGCAGAACACCCCACCTGGGACGATGAGCAGCTCTTTCAGACGGCACGCCTCATCATCATTGGTGAGTTGGCTAACTGACACCTGAATTGTTCATACTGTCTGGCCCCTGACAGTTGGGAAAGGAGGGACTGATTAGAAAAGTGTGCACATTAGCATGGTGGCACTATAATGGGCACGTATCTATTTCTATTTGGCATGCATGTATAGGAGTTTAACCAAGGTGGGGCTCCTTGGTTAAGTATTGTTCAGTTTGGCCACATAATCTGTGCTTGTGTATTAAATTACTGGCAATGTATCGGCAATTGTGCATGCACTGATAGCATCTCTTCCATTCTAGTTGTGACACTATTTCATGTTTTTTTAATTTAAGCAAGCACATATTTAGCATGCCAATAAAGATGTTATTAAAATTAGAAAGAACCTGTGCCAACATAAGTTGTTGGTAGTTACTGTGCACTGTTAACATAGTTAATAGCTAAGGTTAGCAGTGGCTATATTTGGTTAGAGAGTATAATGTCTCTGCCCAGTGTAACAACTGAATTTCCCCATGAAGGTTTCTATGATTCTAACTGACCTCTAGTCTTCTCTGTGTTCTGTCTTCCCTAGGTGAGACAATCCGCATAGTGGTAGAGGAGTATGTGCAACATCTGAGTGGATACTGCCTACAGTTGAAGTTTGATCCCACCTTGCTGTTTAACTCCCCGTTCCAGTACGGGAACCGTATTGCTCTGGAGTTCAGCCAGCTCTACCACTGGCACCCATTAATGCCTGACAGCTTTCTTATTGATGGAGATGATCTGTCATACCAACAGTTCATCTTCAATACTTCTGTTCTTACACACTATGGTGTGGAAAAGCTGGTGGATGCCTTCTCACGGCAGGTTGCTGGCCAGGTAACCATGACAACGAAATACACCAAACCTTCAATGTTGTATATACACAGCTGAAGCTTATCTGCACATATCTCAGACAGGAGTCAGTACTGTCATAAATATGCTACAAACATAAATTCCAGCACTAATTTGCAATGTTTGCAAGGTGAAGGTTGCATAACGTTCAAGAACGATCCAGCTGCTATTTCAACTAGCCTACTTGAAGGGACAGAAATGTTTCATTGGGTTGAATGGCACCTGGTATTTAAACAAGTAAAGATACGCTATGATGCACAGAAATATAATTTATTCACCTGCAACAATATACATTTAAATGTCTATACTAAATCTGGAAAAACTGTAGCATTACTTTTATTGGTAGATGTATTTTTGACAGGGACAGTGTACATTTTTCGTGAGTCAACTGCTATTTAGCAGCTAGGTGGGAACAACATAACTGCTTTTTTTGGGAGAAAGAAATCTGAATGTTTGGTATATGTTTAGAGATGTTTAAGTTTAGGTAGCCTGTGAGATTTGAACTTGAAGTAGTTGAAGTAGACTTGCGTTAGAAATGTACATTTATGGGTATAACACTAGTGATGGTTTCTTTTGTAACTGTGTGTTTTTACAGATCGGTGGGCCCCATAACATCAATGCTGTTGTGACCAGAGTATCTGTAGCTGCCATTAGGGAGTCAAGGCAGCTTCGTATGCAGCCCTTTAATGAGTACAGGAAACGCTTCAACCTCAAGACATACACATCGTTTCTTCAACTCACAGGTAATAAATTGTTTTATGCAGACCATAACTATACATAAAACCCCTATTTGTCACTACTCTGATATGTATAAGTTGGCAGAGTGTTAAAATAGTTAGGCAACAACCTAGAAAACAAGTGTTCACAGTTTGGGCTGGATTCTCGATTTGTACTTACTTGGAAATACATTGTTCACCTCAAGTCTTGACAATGTGTAATTTCAGTAAGAAAGGAACGACATAGTGTTCAGTACAATGCAGTGGTGAGGTATTGCAAAATGCTAACATTCCTAGAGGAGTTGTAGGCTAATGGTGCATCACTTGCAGGCTTAATAGAGTGTTTTAAAGCCTTTTTTTCGAACACAGAGGTCCTAGCCAAAAACCACAAACAGAATCTAGTTTTGTGGGAAACGGGTTTGGTTTTTAATATCTGCTAGGCAGGTTGTTGGTAAGTAAAAAAAAATAGTGTCATCTTTTGCAGGTGATAAGGAGATAGCACGCCAACTTGAGGAGTTCTATGGGGACATTGATGCTCTTGAATTCTATATTGGGCTCATCCTGGAAAAACCCCGGCAAGGTGCCATATTTGGAGAGAGCATGGTGGAGATGGGTGCCCCCTTTTCCTTGAAAGGCCTGCTGGGAAACCCCATATGTTCTCCAGAGTACTGGAAACCTAGCACATTTGGAGGCCACGTAGGCTTTAATTTGGTAAAGTCGGCCACTCTAAAGAAGTTGGTATGCCTCAACACCAGGACGTGTCCTTATGTAGGGTTTAGAATACCGAGGAATACAGAGGAACTGTCACAGAGAAATGACGAGTTATGACAACTCTAGATGTAGACTTTTTCTATGTATTCTGTACTGTGTTTTATAATAAAACAAAACACAAAATGTTGTTTATTATTACAATGGATATTTTTCTACCTATGTTATTGCACTTAGAGACAATATTTGTTCTGGCAAGAGATTGTGTTTTTGATGGGAAATAGACCCACCTAGCAGCTGAGTGAAACAGTAAAAAGTAAAGAACATTAACATCTTACACTAAACTTCAAGAACATCATATACATATGGTCCGAATAGATTAGGGCACACATTTCGTCACAGACGTCTTTTTCAGTGTAATAATTTCTCCTTAGATTTCACAAATCTATTTAGATATCGCACGAAAACATGCGTTTTCTGCATACCATAGAACAGTGCCATCTAGCGTCTAGAGGTACATTGAATTAGTTCCTCCCGTGTCACGTGACAGATGGTCGACCATTCTCTCAAAGGGAACTAAGGTGGTTAAGAAGATTATTGCAGTGTATCCGTGTAATCTATCTGACGTTTGTTGGATATAAATTTACGGTAAGATTCAAGCAATTAATTAAGATTAATGTAACTATAAAAGTAACTAACCATATAGAAGTCACCGATGCTTAATGTCGACAGAAAATCAGCGTTAGCTGCTAACATTAGCTTTAGCCTACCTGGTTACCGTAACGTTACTTTGTATCGACTAACAATGCGCTTAACCTCATCTGTATGCAGTTGATCTTTTTAGTTAACTGGGAATAACTTAAATAACTTCTAGTAGGGTCCAGTGAAATATATGTACATACAGCTTGTATGCATGGTAATTTAGTAGGCTATAATCGCTAACGCTGCTGAAATAGCCGAAGTTACTCCATGAACATAGTACGGTATAGGTATTCCTCTCTAACTCATGCAGCGTCATCTACTTGCCTTATAAGACAATTAAAATTATATCTTAAAAGGCTTTTCTCCATCAAAAAATATGTCGGCAAATAGAGGATGCATCAGCTGATTGCGGGTAGTTTGACTGTAGCTATACCGTGATGACAGATTTAAGTTATTGTCTGTAAATAACAATGGCAGCGCATTCTGTCATTCATTAGGATACTTGACCCGTTTGGGAATTATACTAGATTACACGGTTTTACCACACTTTATTTTCATCCGTGCAGATCCATTGATTCATGTTCGTTTGAATGCATCGTTGGGATCAGGGCCTAGAGCTAAATGCTATAGCTTAGCTCTGGATAGTGCAGGTTTCCTTAAGTGATAAATCCTGTTTGTTTATGACAGTTTGACTTGCATTAGGCCATTCCACGGTCAAACTATAATCCGCTCAGATTGCATTGTTGTATAATGTGGAGTCTACATGGGACATGCGAGAATCCAGTTCAGTATATGACTATCCGTGGAGATATTCAAGCATGTATTCAGAATGCCTGTTCATTCCTCTGGTGAAAGATTACACATCGGTTAATAATTTTAGTTTGTGTGATAGATTACATTGATAGACTGTAAACAGTTGCTTATGTCCTCAGAAACTGATTCTCAACCCTGTGTCCCTTAGGTGAGCGGTCGCCATGACTACGCTGGATGACAAGATTCTGGGCGAGAAGCTGCAGTACTACTACAGCAGCAGTGAGGATGAAGGCAGTGACAATGATGAGGATGAAGGTGAAAACAAGACCATTCGTAATGCAGATGTGCTGGAGGCAGAGATTGACTACAGCCCAGATGGAAGTGCTGTTAATACAGGTACTTATTAATACAGGAACTTGGGAGCAAACTCACAGACACTCCAATACATTTGTTTTTCCTTAAAATTATCACTAAGATATAATTTTTTTTCCCCTTCTTTTATTGATTATTTTTTATTAATTTACCATGTTAATACTAGTGTTAAATGTGCACTCTGCAGTTCAAGATTTAACAATGTATTTGCATACATAAAATAATTAAATACTGTTCCCCAAATTACCAGTTGTTGATAAATTAATCATAAAAACAATAATAATAGTTAGATTGGATTTGCCCTTGTGTTTGAAACCAACCATGTTTTTTGTTTAAAACGACAGCTTCACTCTAATCCAAGCTACTGTTCTGCAAGCCTTTCCTTTACAACAATATGCTCTTTTGTGGACAGTTTGTTAGTTTTTGTGTAAATTGTGTTCCAGTTCCGTGTATTGCCTGTCATCTTTTTCTTCCACAACCTGGCGAATATTAACCGTTTCCTCCTAGGACCCAAGGGTGTCATCAATGACTGGAGAAAGTACAAGCAGCTGGAGGTGGAGCAGAGGCAGGAGCAGAAGAAAGAGATGGAGCGGCTCATCAAGAAGCTGTCCATGACCTGCCGCTCAGACCTGGACCTGGAGAAGGACAAGGACAAGCAGAAGGAACTGCAGGACAAGATCCAGGGGAAAGTCGGTGACAAGTCCTTTTTCCTCTTATTTACCGTGGTATTTGTGTGTTGCCCAAGATGGCTGCATCCATTAGAGCAGCAGCAGCGCTACTCATTTCCACAATGCACATGTTTACATGCACAGCAATAATCTGATCATACTCAGTTTAAAGTTGGCGTAGATGCCTTTCTAAACGCATGCGCACTACGACCTCACTTCTTCAAAATGATGCCCTCTTTCCACCTGGTCAACAGTTTTAAAATGTTCTTCTTCTGTCACTCCCACTCCCCCTACTCTGCCTAGCCCCACCTACTGGATCAGCATATTACTACACGCTCAGTTTTGGCACATGTGCAGTCAACGTGCAGGCAAAGCGTATGAGACGCACGGTCACATTTTGGCAACGTGTGTACAGTACGTGTGATGAATATTGCGTAGAGTACACGCGCCAAGCGCGGACAGCGTACACCGAAGCATGTCACGGCCTTATGGCAATCCTCCTTTAAAATACATGGCCATAATGTAGTAAGTAACGTGTATGGTTAACCCATCAGCGTGAGGCTGCAGTAAGTCTCACACATCTCTCTCCCTGCCTCCTTGCCAGATGACGCTGAAGGAGTACAACATGCTGCAGGAGGAAGAGGATGATGAAGACTTCCTCCAGCACTACCGCATGCAGCGCATCGAGGAAATGCGGCGCCAGTTGTGCCGCGGCAAGCGCTTCGAGCAGGTGTACGAGCTGACCAGCGGGGAGGAGTTTCTGGAGGCGCTGGACAAGGAGGACAAAGGTACGCTGGTCATGATCCACATCTACGAGCCGGACGTCCCGGGCTGCGAGTCCATGAGCGGCAGCCTGATGTGCCTGGCCCAGGAGTACCCACTGGTCAAGTTTTGTAGCGTTCGCAGCTCGGCCATCAGCACCAGTGCCCTGTTCCGGGGAAGCGCTCTGCCCGCCCTGCTCGTCTACAAAGAGGGCGAGCTCATCGGCAACTTTGTGCGCGTCACGGACCAGCTCGGGGAGGACTTCTTCGCCGTCGACCTGGAGGCCCTGCTCCAAGAGTACGGCCTGCTTCCGGATAAGTCTGTCTTCATGCCAAAGACTGTACGCAACGGGGCCATCATGCAACACACTGAGAGTGATGAGGACTCAGACCTCGATCTAGACTAGGAACCTAGTCTTAAATACACAGAAAGCACACACACTTTGCATGGACTACTGACCCCATTCTATCTATTAAGACCCCCACTTAGTAATGACTAGGGTTGGAGATACATCATAGAAACAACCTGGTGGGAAACGCAATAGGAGCATTCATCATGTTATCATTCCATAATAAACATCACAAGAGTAAATATCAGTCATTTTAAGGACCTTTTGTCACAATGAGGATTATGCAACTGTATGTAGGTTTTATGTTTCATTTGTGCTAGATGTAAATCTATTTATTCTTTGTGCTAAGACATATTGCTTGTTTTATGTGGACGTAGTAATAATTGCCTCTTTAGAGGATACAGCCTCCTGTCCTGACCTGTAATTAGTTTTTATAACTTTTCTATGTTTGACCATTTGAAACCTGTTTAGGAAAAAAAATAAAAAATTTCCCTTTGCATTGGTCTTGTTTTGCTTTCTTGGATTGTCGAATCTGGACAATGCACTCAAAACATAAGCCAGACTTTCTCAACTAGCCAAGGTTTATTAGATAATGGATGTGTATGTTTTTTTTTAAACGCAGTCTCAGTTGCAGGAACTGAACCGCCCCTGGTCTTGGAGGATCTCGGTGTTCACAATCCAACAGTAAAATACTTATGGCTTTCAATACACATTTCATAATTGATTTGAATAAATAAAAATATAAGCCATACGCTTACCACAACTGCTGTACTGTCTAGGCTACAATTACAATTAGGTCATTTAGCAGATGCTTTTATGTGATCAGGTGAACTCAATCAGGTTGAGGAGGGGTGAAGGGTGAAAGCACGGGCCAATCAGTGATGAGAGAGGAGAGGAAGTGAGGTAGGTGAAGGTAGTGAGGATTGAAAAATAGTAAAGAATTGGATCTCTTTACTACAATGATGCTTACAGGTAGGCCAACTCTGGGGCTCGAACACATTCAGATTGCTGGGTTTCACACGATTTTTCCAGCACATGTTGATTATTAGACTAATTTGTCCAACGTAGCCAGTCAATTACCACTTTATCACAAAAAAAGTCAAACAGTGGCAAGAAAAATATGTAAGCCTTTTGGAATAACCTGGTTTTCTGCATTAATTGGTCATAAAATGTGATCTGATCATCTAGTCACTAGTATAGACAAACACAATGTGCTTAAGCTAATAACACACAAACAATTATGTTTCATGTCCTTATTGAAAACATCTATTAAACATTAACAGTGCTGGTGGAAAATTAAGTGAACCCTTGGATTTAATAACTGGTCAAACCTGCTTTGGCAGCAATAACCTCAAACAAGAACTATTCTTCCTTACAGAACTGCTTCAACTCAGTCATATTCTTATGATGTCTGATGTGAACGGCTCTCTTAAGGTCATTCCACAGCCTCTCTATTGGGTTAAGGTCTGGGCTCTGACTGGGCCACTCCAAAAGGTGCATTTCTTTTTTTGAAGCTATTTTCTAGTAGATTTACTTTGATCTTTAGGGTCATTGTCCTGCTGCATCTCCAAACTTCTACCGAGCTTCAGCTGGCGGACAGCCACCCTGACATTATCCTGTAGAATACATTGATAAACATGGGAATACATTTTTTTTCTCGAGACAAATTTATACATAAATGCAGGTAATTCTAAAGGGTTCACTTACTTTTTATTGCAACTGTATTTATAGCATGTTTAAAACAGCAGTCACAAAACTGTATTATCCCTGGCCTTGGAATTTAATTGGGCCAGCAGTTCAGTGCCTTAAAGAGAGCTAGTATATTGTTCTGTCCAGTGCTTATCATGTAGCCTACAAATAGCCCAGCAGCATCAGAATTAAACAAGGTAGCACCAGTAGCAGAAGGGGTATCTCCTCATGGATGGGCCAGGTGGAACTGTGGGGGTCATGTCCACACAGGATATGCCTCAACAGTAGATGGCTTTCAGCACTAATGCCTGTGGGGTGGGGGAATTATTTCACATTGTGAGACTGATTAACAGAAAACATTTATCTATCTGGTACCAGTATGCTAACTGCAGTGAATGTGCTGAATGAATTTCATCACAGTGGCAGCCTTTGAATTTACATCTAATGGAATATTTTGTTTCTGTTTAATACCCACCATGCTCCGACCATTCATTCCAAACGTGATGGACATCCTCATCATGGTGGTTGTGATCCTCTATATCTGTTTACATTAAAGAATGACACATCAATTATTTTTTTAACAACCCCAATATGCCTGTATTAAAGTATCATCTCACATCACAAGTAAATAAATCACTGTGTAGAGAGAAAGAATATATTGTTTGGAGAGAACATAGAAAGGTCAATGAACAGACAAAGACAAATAGCACGGAAAGGATAAAAGGAAAACAGATGGGATACAAACAGGAAATGAAAAAACTGAGATGAAAAAAGGGAAAAGCTAGAGAGGTGACCTTGTGTTTTCATGTACATTCCAAAAGCTAAGCTCGTACTAACATCAAGTGCTTCTTCCAGAAAGCCCCCTAAAAAAGATAATGTTTGTTTAGGGAACCCAGATATGCAAGGATCTATCCATTTTGGAGATTTTGGTATCTTCAAGTGTAATCAGCATTTGTCCTATACCATATTTAGGTGTTGAGTGAAAGCTTGTTTTTAAAGCAGATGCAGTTCAGTGAGTAAATGAGTTTGATTTACACCATGGTTTTCCTCACAGACTATGGAAATAATTTCACAATCTATGAAATTGCATAAATCAGTTACCTGGAAAACCTTCAGTTTTCCAGATCCAAATAAGAGATCTGAAACTATGTCACAATATACAGTGTAAAGGGTAAAGAAATTCAGTACCGTTTGAGTGATGCCAAAGCATTCGTTTCAGTTCCCTGAGGGCTTGAGTGAGGTTCTCTAGCTGGTCGTGCAGGTAGATATTCTCCTCAATCAGGTCATGTATGGTATCCTGCAGTTCAAAGCTATGACTTGGCAGTGCCAGCAGAGCAAGGTACATCAACAGGAGCACTTCCCTCAGACCCTTCATAGCGACCACAGCACACAATCTTCAAAAGCAAAAAAAAGCTCCTGCATCTTCAGAAACACAGCAACATTGCTCCCAGGTATATCCACATCTGATGTAAAATAGCTGCGCTTCACCACCAAAATGAGTGACAGAGCTACCAGCTTAATACTATGGGAGGTGACAGCAGTGGGAGGTTTCAAAGCCAGAGGTGGAAAGCTGCCAGTGGGCTACTTAAAAACAAATCTATCCAATGTTTCTAAACCAGTGGGCACAGTTTGTAGCCACAACAAAGGCCACATCAATTTAAATCTGATACACATTAATTCACAAAATAGCATGCTTTGAGTTTATGAAGAGTTACTGACAAATGACATTCTTATATTTAAATATATAGCTAGATATATTAATACATGTCAGTAACAGTTCATGCTCACAGGAATATAGGCAATCAATATATAGAGGAACACACAGATCCTATGGTTTTAATTACTGTGAGCTGTTGGTCATGTGCAACAGTCACGATCAAAGCATCAATATTAACTGGAGTGGAAAGTTCAAGCCAGTTGCCTCTTTACAAAGGCAATATAATTTGAACCTGGCTGATTAAACCATAAACGTGGCTTGCTCTGCTGTACACCTAATTGTGATGGTAATGTGACCATGCTGGTACCCAGCATGGTCACATTACCATCACAATTAGGTGAGTTAGCAGACACTTTTATCCAAAGCAATTTACAATTACATTGAGCAGAGACGGGTTAGGCATCTTGCTCAAAGATGCTTACAGGTAGGCCAACTCTGGGACTTGAACCCACGACCTTGTGGCTGGGAGTCCAACACCTAGACCATCCTGCCCCTACTCTACCATTGCTTCAGAATAAAGCCACATTGGAAGGTGTGATTGCCTCATATTGTTGCTTATTCCTTGCCCATCCACATGTAATATATCTCATATTTGGTCAAAGTAGGAAACCTGGGGATTCAAAATAGAACTGTACATTTAAATAAAACACTGCCCACAGAAAGCAGCCTGTTCTTAGAGGGACTGTAAAACAGTACAAAGTAGAGGTTTCTTTGCCACGAACTTCCCATTTTAAAGAGCATATGGGATTGTTTCAATTGCTAAAACAGGCTGATGCACCAACTTTACATATAAGAATAGTACTTAAAATCGTTTTCATACCGTCGCCAGATTTTAAATTACAAAGTCGTAGCCTGAATCTTGTACATTATGAGATCGTCAAAAAGATTAGAAAAATTCTACATTTAATAGCACAAAAAAGTACATTTAATTTTCAACCCGTAACACCATGTCAACATAGAAGCCAAATCCATAGGCACGATAGTAAAGACGCATTACAAGGTAGTGTTTTTCCAAACAAAAAGCTTTTTATTTTAAATCAATGCATTATCATTTCATGCGGTCTTGGTGGCCCTGGTACGCTTCTTCTTGACCACGACGGGCTTCTGGCTCTTCAGTATGGCACTGGCACGACGCAGAGCAGCCTGAGGAAGCATCGAATGGTCAATTATAGTTCAAGGTTTCACAGAATAAAAACAACAAAAAACACACTGATCACTGCACACGGAAACATTAAAGTGGATAAGGTTCTTGGTGCTCTTACCATGCGCAAGTCCTTCCTGTAGTTGTTCTTACGAATAATGTGCCTCAGGCTACTGAGGGTGGCACGGGAGTTCTTGTTGATTGTGATCTTCTCGTATGAATTGATAGGTTTGCGTTGTCCTGGGAGCACAGTATGTCAGTGTCAACAGTTACCCAGTTAACCACAGACGCCATACAATGCAAGGTTAATATAAAAAGGTTACCATGGCACAGGGTCATTGAGCTGACACTACAGATACTCACTCACAGGCCAACAAAAACAATGTCAACTTATATAATTGGTTAATAACATGCTGTGTGACACATTGAACAATGTTAAATGAAACTATGTTATTAGGGGGCAATTGCAGGAGATTATTCAGTTCTTCTTTGAAAATGTGTAAGCGTCCATTTATTCAAATGAATGAATGTGAAGAAAATAAAAGTGAATAGGCATTTCCTTTTATGTCCAAAATAGCTGCCAATACATTTCATCTTTAGAAAATCAAGCAATAACAAAGGTGCTTTAGATAGATATACATACATGTATACATACACACATCTTATGCAACTTTATTATACAATATATATCCCAATATGGAGTTTAACAAAAGTTAGATGTCAGTGGTAGCAGTTTGCATCACCATTAGAATACTTTCCAGCTGGCAGCAAAATAAGGCTTACCAGAATTTATTTGGATTAGTACAGATGTTAAACCATTACTGCACAATTAGAAGAGGTCATCTCTTTTTACCTGCACGTTTCTTCAACACGACGACGATACCCTTGCCATCAGCTGCAGGCTGCACACCTACAGTCTTCCTGTGTACTAACCCGTTGAATCGGAAGGAGTTCTTAGCCTTCAAGTTGTTTGGTTCCTGTTGAAACGAATGACCATTTTTAAATATAGAATATCTCAATCAAATTTGAGTTTGGCATTCTCAAAGCTGTATTTGTGTATTACCAATTAATAAAACAGGACATTTGACAATGTTTTGTTACTCCTTGACTGTTTACTGCCCGTCAACTTTCTTGACAACTTGTCAAGCCACTGCGGCTAGGGGTAACGTTACTTACAGTGCTGTATGTCTGTCCGTTCCTCTTGATGAGGAAACTGGAGCAGTTCCGAATAATCATCCATTGCAAATGAGAAGACATGGCGAACCTGTTGCCAACGAGAAATTGAGTCAGTATTAAGAGACCAGCTTGTATAAAGAGTACTGTAGGTAGCAGCAGCAATAATTGGGATTCAAACGCATGTTCCCGTGTAAGCATAACGGGAGATGTAAGGAAATGAAATAGGCAACGTCAAAAGGCGAGCTCAAATGTGCTATAATCAACACTTAACTACGAGCATTCCGCTTCGGCTAGGTTAGCCGAGTCAAATGGTACCGTATTCAATGCTAGCACCACAACGCGGCCTAACACCGCTTTCACGGTTACATTTTATTTAGTTATATTGACGTAAATTCAAGACCATTACTTCTAAGGGAAACACACAACAGTATATAGAAAAACATACACTTACTTTTCTCGCTCTACCTCAAATACATTCAATGTAAAATCAACCTTTATTATTCAGGCATTAGCACACGAAGCGACCACGTTACCTTTCAGCTGAGGAAAAGGCTGGGAGAGGGCGGAAACGCCTTATTCGCAAAATTTCTTACGGCCTGCAACCAACGTGATATCAAATATAGCGCCAACTACTGTACCGGAGCCTGTATATAAGTTTACACGTTTATTTGTCATACACAGGTATTGTAGAGCAGAAGCAATGAAATGTAATGAAATTATTGGATATAGTACACACTTGACTCTGCAGACACAAGACAATCAAAAAAGAATAAATAGTGGTAAAAAAGTTAAATAATGTGTGTGCCTATCATAGACTATAAATAAAGGTGCCTATAGATAACTATTAGGTCATTTAGCAGGCGCTTTTTATCCAAAGCGACTTACAATTACATGGTTTATTATTACAATGTGTAGCATCTTCAAAATACTTTAATACTTTCATTCTAGTGTTTTACAAATATGTACCACCAAGAGGTGTGTTTCTCAAGACCATCCTCGTTCATTTATATTTACATTTACAGCATTTAGCAGACGCTTTTATCCAAACCGACTTACAATTAGTACATTTGTCAAAAGTTGAACTGGTTAACCACCAGTTTTTGCAAGCAGATGACATTCTCCTAGAATACGGACAGCATCATGTAACAAGGTTAGGCCTACTTTACCTATGCATATGCACAACATTACTTGAAGGTTTAGCCTATCACTCGCTCCTCAAAACAGTCAATAATTAAAAGAATCGAAAGTTATCATTCACAGTCAATAATTGATAAACTCCAAAGTGCCGAAAATTCTTAGAGCTGACAACAGAGTAGAAAGAAAGTGTTTTTTTTGTTTGATTTTTTTTATTACATTTTTTAAAGGGGGAAAGGAGGATAGAATAAGGCTGGTTAGTGGGATTAGTGCTATGAGGTAGAAAGATCGGTGGCCGAGGTACCGAGATGGATTTTGAAGAGGTGGGTCTTAAGTCTCTTGCGGAAGATTAGTGATTCTGCTGTCTGACCGCTGCAGGAAGGTCATTCCACCATTGCGTTGCCAGGACAGAGAAGAGTCTGGACTGGGCTGCGCAACTCTTACGCGCAGCTCGTAGCAACAGAGGTGCAAGGGGGCAGGATAGTCTAGTGGTCTGGGTGTTGGACTCCCAGCCGGAAGGTCGGGGGTTCAAGCCCCAGAGCTGGCCTACCGGTAAGCATCCTTGAGCCTTGAGCAAGATGCCTAACCCCTACCTGCACCATGTAATTGTAAGTCGCTTTGGATAAAAGCGTCTGCTAAATGCTGTAAAGAAGAGGTGGTAGATCTTAGTGCTGGGGCTTAGAATCTTACCATCTCTTGGAGGTAGAGCGGGGCAGTTCCTTTTGCTGCCTTGTAGGCCAACACTAATGTCTTGAATCGGATGCGGGCCATGATGGGGAGCCAGTGAAGGTCTCGGAAAAGGGGGGTTACATGGGTTGGTTAAATACCAGTCGTGCTGAGGCATTTTTAACACGCTGCAATGGTCAGAGCAGAGAGTTGCAGTAGTCTAGGCAGGAGATCACTACAGCTTGGACCAGTGTGCCGTTTCTCTTGTGAGGAAGGGCCTTATCCTTCTGATGTTGTAGAGGGAAAATCTGCAGGCACGGCTGGTTGCAGTGATGTTGGCTGCGCAGGACAGTTGTCTGTCCAGGATGATTCAAGAGTGATGTATAGGTTCCCACCACAGATCCTTGTGGAACCCCACTGTTGAGTGGGCAGGGTTTAGACAGGTCTCCATTCCATAGAACTTGACAGGAGTGATCGGCCAGATAAGACTCAAACCAGAAAGCGCAGAGTGGGCAATGCCCAACTCAGCTAGAGTCGATAGAAGGATCTGGTGGTTTACCATATCAAATGCTGCACACAGGTCCAAGAGGATGAGGAGAGGGAGGAGACTCTAGCAATGTAAAGGGCTTCTGTCACCATAAGAAGAGCAGTTACATTGTAGTGAGCAGTCTTAAAGCCAAACTGGTGGGGGTCCAGGAGGTTGTGTTGTGAGAGGTAGGAGGAAAACTGGTTAAAGACAGCACGCTCAAGTGTTTTAGATAGGAAGGAAAGGAGAGATACTGGTCTGTAGTTCTGAGCTTCTGATGCGTCAAAGGTTTATTTGGAGAGGAGTCGTGGTAGCATGTGAGATCTTCATGCCAGTTTTTCCATTTCCTCTCAGCTGAATTTTGGTGTTTTGCTTATTAAATAAATCAATAAGTTGAAATCCCACACCGATGAGGGCAATGATAGTCTAGTGGTTAGGGTGGTTGACTCTTACCCGGAAAGTCGTAGGTTCAATCTTCAACAAGCATCCTTGAGCAAGATACCTAACCCCTACAGTACTTGCTTCCCGACTTGCAGGCTGTGATGTTGCCAGCCAGGATACTCCCGATGGTACACCTGTAGAAGTGAGTATCCTGGAGTCCATGCTAAACCTCCTCAGGCGACGAAGGAAGAACAGCTGTACTTGGTGGGGTGTGACCCGGTCAGGTCTTGGATAATATTGACTCCCAGGAACCTGAAGTTGCTGACTCTCTTCACTGTAGCCTCATTGATGTGGATGGGGTTTTAGCCTCCCCATGCCGCTTCCTGGGCTCACCAGTGCAGTTGCTTTTTTCTTTAAAGTCAATGAAGGTCCACATGATTCTAGCATAGAGCTACATTAGTTTGACTCTACTTTCTCCCTGTATTTTCCCATGGTACGTTTAATGGTCTTCCTGAGTTACCTTGATTTCCTGTACTTGTCCAAATCACCAGAGTTGCAGGCTGCATTCCACTGACCTATTGTTACCCCCCCCCCCCTTATTATTATTATTATTATTATTATTATTATAATACATAAGAAAGAGTATTGGTACTCTATGCCCAAGCCTCAGTGTGGTAGGAGCCTATATATTAGCCTAGAGAAAACGAAAAATTTGTTTCTCTGTTTACCTCCTTGACAGACATTTGCATACTTGTCTCAATGTTACATTTAATCAACTAACAAAGGCATAATAAGTGATTGTTTTCTGGTCTTCATTCATTTAGAATTTTTTTACATTTTGATAGAGGTGTTTGTTTCACTTGATATTGGATGTTTTATCTGTTCCAAATATTTTATCCATATATGTATATTGTATATTGGCATAGAATTCCATTATTATAATCTGTTGATCAATGCAAACAATATTATAAAAGCTATGTTTTACCAACGCCCGGACGGCACGTTGCAGTGGCAGTTTTATAATTATTCACCATGCTGTTAGATATACATATTATATGAGCTGAAAATAAAACCTCGCTTACGTCATTATTCTGCGCCGTTTGTTTACATCGAAATCGATTTTGCTTTCAGCATAGCTAGCCAAAAATATATTGCTTTACCACGGATTACTGTTATTGTACTGACTGTGCAATAATGTCACAATTTGTTTGTCCGTTTCGTTTGCATCAAGGAAAATGCATTCAGGACCAGCAGCAACTGGATACTTTTATGTGAAGTGGCGTGTAATTTGTCATATGCTGTAAACTAAGAAATATGGATGACCAGGACGATCTGGAGTCAGTTGGCGAGCAGCTGTATAATCTGATTTACCCCAAACATACAGAGATTGCTGGAAAACTCACAGGTAAAGTGATGGCCTGGCATAGTTGTTTGGTACATTGTATTGTTATTTTATCACAAAAACACGGCTGTGGAGTACTGTGCGTTTCAGGCATGTTGCTGGAGCTCCCAGGTTCTGTACTGACCCAAATGTTGCAGGATGAGGCCATGCTGACTGAAGCCCTGGAGAAAGCCCTCAGAGCGCTACACTTGTTAGACGGTTGCAGGTAAACACCAACAAAAGAAACAACAACATTATTTGAAATAAAAGGTGTATAGTGTGTCATTTATTTATCTCTGTCAATTGTGTTTTTGCAATCACTTTCCTTTTTAGTAGCAAGATGCCTTCTAAGAATGAAGATGATGTCTTTGTGTCATCTGATTCACTCGGGGAGCAGCTATTTGAGCTTGTAGATGTCTACAACACAGGCCACTCACAGAAAATCACTGGTAATCTATCCATTCCCTTAAATCTACACTCCTCAATTGAATGATTAGCCTACACCCCAGAACCGCACATTTCTATGTGGCTATATATATATATATATATACATACACACACACACACACACTCACCTAAAGGATTATTAGGAACACCATAGTAATACTGTGTTTGACCCCCTTTCGCCTTTGGAACTGCCTTAATTCTATGTGGCATTGATTCAACAAGGTGCTGAAAGCATTCTTTACAAATGTTGGCCCATATTGATAGGATAGCATCTTGCAGTTGATGGAGATTTGTGGGATGCACATCCAGGGCACGAAGC
>JAOEHI010047069.1:0-20675 GCA_025447815.1 Percopsis transmontana | reverse complement strand
CGTGAGTGACTGGCTGTTTGCAATTCGCAATGCTCACCACTAGATGTCACTAAAAACTACACACTGGCCCTTTAACTGGCAGGAGTGGCATCCGGTGTGGTCTTCTGCTGATGTAGCCATCTGTTTGGCTACTCTCCTGTGACCTTTGCCATCAACAAGGCATTTTCAGAGAACTGCCGCTCACTGGATATTTTCGGACCATTCTCTGTAAACCCTGGAGATGGTTGTGCGGGAAAACACCAGTATATCAACATTTTATGAAATACTCAAACCATCGCGTCTGGCACCAACAACCATGCCATGTTCAAAGTCACTTAAATCGGCTTTTCTTCCCCATTCCGATGCTTGGTTTGAAATTCAGCAGATCGTCTTGATCATGTCTAAATGCTGTGCTGCCACATGATTGACGGATTAGATATTTTCGTTAACAAGCAGTTAAAAAGGTGTACCTAATTAAGTGGCTGGTGAGTGTATGACTCTGCATCTACACCTCATCGCTTAGTTTACAGTCTGGACAGTAAAGAACAAAATCCATACCTTGTGATTCTTCTTGCTTCAAGATGGCTGGGTGAGTTTCTTCTTCTCTTCTTCATGGGGGAGTAGGACTTGCGCCTTTGTCTCTTCGTACCATTCTTTGGTTTGTGCTTCCTGCCTCTTTCTCTGGAGCTTGGTGTTCGACTCCTGTCTTGAAGTCTAAGTTGACATATATAATATAAAGAGTGTTGCAATTCACTAAATCAGCTCGATAGTAAGTGTTTAGCTAGCCAGGTTTGGGGAATTGTTACCTCTCAGAGCTGTATCTAGAGTAGCTTTCTCTGGAACTTCTACTGGTGACACTCCTGCATCGCCTCAGCTTAGCTGTGTAACTTGAGTACGAGCTGATGATGAGGAAAATGACAATGAACCTTTCAAATCGAGATCACAGGCGTATTTGATGTGTCAGTGAAGTGCAGTAGATTATCAAACCTGCTGGATGACAGGCTTCGGCAGTAACGTCCAGAGTGTCTGGAATTCTCAAAGGATCTACTCCTGCTCCGGCTGCTAGATGACCGGTTTCTCATCTGCCTTTGTAAGGAATCCCTAATCTTCAGTGGAGTGCTGGCGGTCTTCTGAGATCTCACAACCTTAACCGGACATGCCAAGGTTATTTGCTCACTGCAAATTTAAGACAAGGAGATAAAATGGCAACTGTGGATGTTGCTTGATGATATGATGTTCCTTGAACAGTAATGGTTAAAGTTTGAAGAGTAGGAGCTGGGAGAACCGAAGATAGTTGGCAAATCACATTCATTCAAAAGCGACTTTGAATTTAAATATAACTCTTACCTCTTGCCATTCCTGTTGAAAAATGTTGCAGCCAAGCCATCCTCTTTGTGAGGTTTACACAGGGAGGCATAACTAGTCACAGAGTTTCCTGAATCAGATGCATTGTCTCGCTCTGTGAACTTTAGCTTTTCTGGAAGGGAGGGGCTTTGACAGTGGTTCTTCTTGTCTGTAGTGACATTGGCTTGAGAAACACCAGTTTTGGTAGATGGTGGTGAGGAGGTGTCATTTCCAGAGTCGTAATCGTGTGGTCCTTCGGTCTGACTGGATAAAGTCAGAGGACGGGGGGGCCCTTTTCCATCTAAATGCTTGTCTCCAGGTTTTGATGGCAAGATCTGAGAACAGACAGGCAGGTCACAGCTGAAAACTCAGGCATGCTCTGTTATATGAAACCTGCTTGACACACTTTCAGTAGTCTATTAAAAAAGCACATCATTTCCCTTCAAAACACAGAAGAGTAGTTTTTTTTATTGGGACAGAAAACTTTTTAAGATAAAGACTTCATGCAAAATTTTTAGCATGCAAACCTCAAAAGAAAACTCAACTCATAGTAAATCCAAGGAAATAAACAGAAAAAGAATAATAGTTTAATAAAATCTAAACTAAAAAAAGTCTAAACTAAAAAATATATGAAAGGAACAACAGAAGAGTTGAAAAGAAAGAAAGAACTAGGCGTGGAAAAATCTACTGGTGCTAACAGGAGTGAGAAAGAAGAAAAGGAGGAGAAAGCTCCATTTAAAAGCCTCTTTTATATCGAACATTGAACAAACATCACAAAATGGGTTTTATGTAGAAATGAAAGGATTGCAGACAGAGAACCCATCAGTCTAATTACTAACAAAGCCTTTTAGAACAGGACAGATGACTGTTCTTTTTATTCCTGGAAGAAGTAAATAATTAGCCTGCAGCGACCTACAGTAATCCCTAAATCTGCAGATAGCATCGACTTACCAATCAAGATTTCCTCCTTAGTTAGGTAAGGTGTAAGAAAAAGGGAAGAGCGGGCGACATAAGTGCATCATTAGAGTTGTGAATTGCAAGAAAAAGACAACACCCCTCTCTTCATACCCAGAGCAAGTTAGATTTCCGTTTTCTTTTCCTTTTCTCTTGAAATAGTTTTTGGTTGTTTGAGGCAAAATGTTTCCTATGTGTGCTCAGTAAGTTACTTGTTGCCCAGTAAACGTTGATGTATTACTCAGTATTTGTTAGTTACTTATTCCTCAGTAAACATTAATTTATTACTCTGTATTTGCCTCAGATGTAACAGAATTGTTACGTCACTCTGAGTGGCAAAGATTATTTTTAGAAGTTTGTATAATTCAGTCTCATCTCCATTTTCTTATTAATTACAACCCTCATCCACTCTGTCCTCCCAATGGTTTGTATCATAATCCTGTGCAGTCTGAGGGTTCTCCTTGAGGAAAATGTTAAAAAAATAAAAATAAAGCTTGAACTATTATTTACCACATGTATACTACCACTACCACATTACAATTACACAGAGCCAAATGTTTACAGTGGAAAGCAATTGATTTTAAACCTTGAATTACTCAGTGTTACCTTGCAATATGTTGTTGGTGGATAATTAATTCTGTGTCGACTGGTGTTTCATAAACTGGTTGTTAGTAATTTGTTATTAAACAAATCTCAAAATGTATACAAAGGTATATTTTATTTAGCATAATAATGTGGATTTTTCCCCAATTATGTTTATTATTATACCCACCCACCTTTCACTACTATACTCATGCTTTTTGTGGAAAAGGAATATTAGGTAAAGTTCATTCATTGGTTTTTTTTCTTGCACAGACTGAGTCCATTAAAGATAACAACACACACAAACACATGATTCTCAAACAGTAATTGTTGGCAAGCAAACAGTAAATTACTTTAAACTGTAAATTACCAGCCAAGTCTCAACCTACTGTCTATTGAATTTCAATTAAAAGTCTGGTCTGTAATTAAAAATAAATCTGCGTATGAAATTAGCATAACTTAATGGTTGCTGGAAAGAAATAACTGTATTTTACACCGAAATGAGCACCGACCTGACTTGAGTGTTCACAGCTGCAATTTCAAAAGGCTCTTTCAAAGAATGCCACCATTTAAAGGAAAGATCAGTGCACATAATAAGGAAATACTGAATATCATCCAGGCTATGAAAAGAACAATACAAAAATGTATATTTTGTTTTGTACTGTAGATGCTCTTGACAGTTAATGTGGTCTATAATATTAAACACAAGATAATTGCAGACCAGCAGAGGACTAATCATAAAAGATAAATCTCCCCTAAATGGTGTAGAAAAAATCATGAAACTTCTACATCTAAACTTGTCTAAAAGATGCAGTCCTTATAGTGAACCACATATGTCCACCCCCCAGCTTAGTGTTGTATAGCTGACCTTACACACCACAAATACAGGAGTTACCAACAGTAGCAGCAATACTCAATTTAAATTATAGAAACAAATTATAGTATAATATTTTAAAGTTGAATTTTGTTAAACCCTCAACTCCCATGTTCACAGTATGTGCTAAACTGTGAAGTCCAGTTTTACTCTAGAGTTACGCCAGTTTGAATTGTAAGGTATATTTTAAGGTATATTTCTAATATATCTTAAATTAAACTTTCGATCGACAATTTAAATGTTTGTATTCTACAAACTGGAGTAACATCATCAGTAGAGACACATTTTGGAGAAACAATGGAATCAATGGGGGATGAAAATACTGATCCAGTTCCGGTCCTCAAACAATGAATTCCTTTTTCCAAAAATAATATTTGGAAAGGAATCTACAGAGTTGAGGGTTTAACAAAAGATCAATTCTGCTTTAATGTAGAATGCCTGAAATCAGTAGCCTGGGAACCAGACGAATCAGAGAGCTCATGTTTCATTTGCTCTGGCAGATAAGTCTGGCCACCCTCCCATTCAAACAGATTTCCAACCGGCCTGGAAATCGCCCGGCCATTCACAACTGTTTATCTAATATGGGGCGGGTTGTTATGATGTGGAGCCACACGCCTCCTTGCTCTGATTGGTTGTAGGCCTATCCAATTGCGTCCAGAGGCATTTTGGTCTACGCCCGTCATTAACTCCCCTTGGAAATCGAAAATGAACTGAGAGATTCCAGACTAATACGCATTTGTGAATTAGTATGGCGATGCCAGGCTAAGAGATCAGTCAAACCAGATATTTATAATATTTTTGATTTCAGGAGTTTTTAAAACCAGATCATGACAGATGTCAGGCCATGGAAAACTAATATGATAGAGAATTTAAATTGTCATTTTAAAGAGATTGTAATGCTTCATTTGCAAAATTGTATACTGTATTCAGGACATATTCCAGGATATAGTATATGAAATATGAAAATGACCAGAATTAGGTTTTCTGTATCAGATAGGGAGTTTTACATGGTTTACAAGTGGTAAGCGCCCCAAAGAGTACTTACGGTCGCCGTAGACAGGACAGAACGATATTTTGGAGCTGTTTTACACACTGACTTCTCTGCAGCTCTCCATTCACAGTCCCTTTGGTTGTCATGGTCACTCACTGGCTGTTGTTCCACAGATCTTTGCAGATTATGTCTGTGGAAAAATTTTGCATTTAGTATTTGGCTCCTGTGATCACGGCAGATAATCTACTCTTGTGTCTACGAAGATTTCCCTCTAATAAAATAATGTATTCTCAAGTAAGTTTTTAAAAATCTATAATAATAAACTTAATAAACTCTTATTAAATTAAAATTAAACATTATATTATTTTCACATGAAAATTCCGATCCAGTACATTGCTATAGGATGTCTATTTATTGATAATTGTTAAGCCTATTGTCTACTGGCTGTGTTTCAGTGACTCAGTGTCCAAGCCAGCAGTGCGAGTCTGGGAGTTGAGCTTGCCTCACAGTGAGTATAACAGTAGTGCCCAGACTTTCTGAAAGTCCAGCACACTCAAAAATTGTTTTTTGAGAAACAATGGAAGTCAATCACAGATGAATACTGTCACGACCCCGCCTGTTTCCCTGGTCTTGTCTCTTGTCCCTGAGTCTGTTTCCTTGTGTCTGCCTTGTTCCCTGTGTTCTTCCCAGACTCTCCCTTGCTCCGCCCCGTCTCCTTATACGGTCCTTCCGCTCGTTGTACATTCACTGCCCTCACCTGTGTCTCGCTCTCCCTTGTGTCAGCCCTTCCTGTTCTGCCCTTGCCTTGTCCTGGTTCTTGCCCTGCCCGTGTCTTTTGCTCATGCTATGCATGCAAGTTTTGTTTTTGGATTTTCCCTAGGCTTGTATTTAAGTTGGGATTTTGCCTGTTTTGTTTTGTACCCTGTTCTGGAGGAGTTTTTGTTTTCCATTAAAATCCCTTTTCAAACTACCTACCTGTATCCGTTGGCTCCTGGGTTGCATTATTTTCACACACCCCTGACAGAATACAACTTTAAGTTACCTTGAACGAGGTGTTAATTAATTTGCCGGATGAGCGAATATTGAGGTATGGAAGCTACAGAGTTTAGGGTTTCACAAAAGTTCAGTAGCACCTTAATCATATGGATCTGTAAACATCTGGAAATTGAAGCTACATAGAATAACTGAGAAAATGGACCCTATTCACAAAGGTGAAAAAGCTCAGAACACAAAGCTCAGAACATGAATTATAGGTCCATTATATTTAGGTGCACCAGTATTTTCAATGTATTGGTTGCTTCACTAGTTTTGTCTAAAGTGGTGCATGTGGACCTATTTAATGTTACGAGTTGGGTTTTGGTCTCAATATACAACATGTCATTGTAATCGAATGTGCATTGATCTAATTAATGAAATTCTGAGCCAATTTTCATCAGAGGTTGCGATAAGGACCAGTCACACTTAAGAATCAGGAAGTCACCTCATCCTGATCAATCATCGCTGTGGTGTGACCAGAACACCTTGATGCTAATGAGATGGAGGGCAGAGGAGGGCCTACCTGCTCTTGGTCTTAGATCTCCAGGAGTAACTGCTCAACTCTGATCTCTGGTGTCGTCTCCGATGCGAGCGAGTCCGTGAGCTGGATAAAGAAATGTGATCGAAGCAAAGGAGAAAAAACACATTGAGAAATGAGTGTCGCTAGTGAGAGGAATCAGGCAGATATGTAAATTCACGGTCTAAATGCCTGCCTGGTGCTTAATGACCAAGTTTCCCCCAATTCAATCAGTATGGAATAGCATTTAATCTATGTCTGATATGTTATAATTCCATAGAGCTTTCTAGTATCAGTAATTCATTAGGTTTTGTTTTAAATCACTTTCAAATGAATTTTATAGAGAGGCTGCTGAATACAGCACCTGCGATGTGAACCCTGTTTTGACACTTTGATGTGGAAAAATGAGAGACACACCAGAGAGACGGGGGGTGCTGTTAAGTCACAGTATCTGAACCTATACTTATCTGTAAAGGAACAGTATCCTCCTCAGCCAAAGACGAATAGTAAAATGTTGCAAGATCAGAAAAAGAAATGCTTTCCCTTACTCACACAGTTCATGCTTTCAATCTGTTTATCTTTTTAGAAGTAGAATATTTCATGCCTCTAGTCTAGTTTTCGGAAAAAAAGGAAGGCTTGTTTATAAGGGGAGGGATGAAGGGGTAGGGCTGTAACAGCCACACCTGTTTCTGCCACCAACACACCTTCAGCTCCGCCTCCTAGATCACCTTCCCCCGAGTTTTAGTTTACTTCCTTGTTCAGTTCACACTTGCAACCAGTCAGCTAATGATCCCTAATCACTCTGCACACCTGTCCTTAGTTGGCTCACCTTTAGGCCACATCCATGCCAGCATGGGTACATTTTTATACGGGTAAAACTGTTTTTGACCACACTACCATTTTCACAAACTGACGTAGTCCCGCGAGAAGTTTTGAAAACCCCGCCTATTGCGCTGTGC
Source organism: Percopsis transmontana (assembly GCA_025447815.1). Taxonomy (NCBI): domain Eukaryota; kingdom Metazoa; phylum Chordata; class Actinopteri; order Percopsiformes; family Percopsidae; genus Percopsis; species Percopsis transmontana. The sequence goes on along the minus strand of JAOEHI010047069.1, from coordinate 13,440 downwards.
TCTGCGACTTCCCTGAACACATTGGAGAAGTCTGCGCTCAACCCAGTGGCGAGCGCAGCGCAGAACGTGTTCTGTCTGAAAGGCCCTTTATAGCGAGCTTGGCCAAGTCGGGTTCCGGTGTTGCACTTTTTCCCCGCCAAAATCCTACTGCTGCCAAAATAGTATAGTCAAGTAATAATTTGATCTTGCTTGTGACATCAGCGCTATGAAAAGCTCCTTTTACGCTGTCCATACTAGGCGGCAAACCCGGAGGTTTCATATTTATCCACTTGGGAGAGCGTGGCTAAAAAGCTCCGGTTTCAGTGGATGGAAGGCCAAACTGGAGAAATAAAGATGCGTTTTAAAACAAAACCACACTAGTGTGGACAGGGCCTTAGTCAGTATATATAGCACTCACTTTCTTCGGTTCCCTGCGAGGTCTTGTTATCTACAGTCTGAGCTCTCCTGTTTTCATAGTTATTTTCCCTCCCATGTTTATCATGCTTCTCCTGTTGGTTTTCCCGTCCCTTGTTCTGTGTTTTCCTGTTGTCAGTTCTCCCAGTTTTGACCCTGGCCTGCTTATTTAATGGAGTATGGAGTTATGGAGTATCCCTGGTTTCCCTGTCACCGATTGTCTGACCATTTCCTGCTTTGGATCCTGCCTCCCACCTAACCCCTTTAACTACCTTTGCCCGAACTGCTCAATAAACATCCCACACTTGGGTTTTCTCAACCCCTGTGTCCGCTGGTCCTTACAGGGGCCAAACAATATTGATGTGATTTTGACTAACCTTTTTTTGAGCCTGCGCTCATCCTTCCTCTTGTGTTTTAAGCTTGAACAGCTGGTGGGAGGAAAGATAGTAGTCATAAGGGAAGGGTTAACTGGAACAAAGTCTAAATCTGTTTGGCTGCAAAGAATCAATGGGTGATTTGCCCAGGTGGTATGCTAAAAAACACATTTAAATGCTAATTAACCAAGCTCAGATTTGAGTCAATCAAATATGTTTGGTTGCACTTTAAGAATTATCTTGAAACAGTTACCATTGTCTTGATTCTAGTAGAGCAATGCATTTCTCTGCCTTGTTTTGGGACACTAACAATTATTGAAATTATGTACAAGCAATTACACACTGTACCTGTGTTTGGACTTTTTTGAGGTGTACCTACAAGAGAGAAAATGTAGTAAGCTATTCAATCATATACGACATTTGGAAAATAAGCTGTCCAGCAGAGGAGAGTTTAAAATGCTGAATTATGATATTGGAATATCAGCAATAATATCAGATTTTACACATTGCCTCTTTAATTTTCCCAGGTCCTTATTCTTTTTTTAAAATTAATTAAAAAAAATTGTCCCACAGACAAGATGTCATTAAATGATCATTATGAGCTGAGTTTGGGTTGTACAGTGTTGGCATGTTTAATTAAATCACTGCACGTTTCTGCTTACCCATTTCGGATCACCCCTAAAAATACTGACGTTTTCTGTGATTAGCGTTACAAAACCAGACCTTACATATACTGTCATCGAGCAAACCAATTTGATTTAGTTTAAAAAAAAGTTTAGTTTAATTACATTTATTCATATAATATACTAACAGAGGACACACCTATGTCGCTTGCTCTTCTTGGAACTCTTTTTCTTTTTCTTCTTCTTTTTCTTGAGAGGCGACAGGCTGTAGGAAGGAGACCTGCAACAGGACAGCATCATAATAAACTTTAATATACTACTATTTCCTCTCCTGTGATATTGCTTAAATATAGCATCAAAAGCAACATAAAGATGTTCTGTATCCTCTCTCGCTGTTCACCTTTCCAGTTTTAGTTTTAATTCCCTCATTTGTTCAGGTAACACAGTCAACGTCCCTGACCCCTCGTGTCCACTGGGATTAGCCTCTTTTTAGAAACTAACCTTTTCCTCTTCCGCTCTGACTTTCTCTTCTTTTTTCCTTTCACCGCCGGTTGATAGGAGAGATCATCATCATAGGAGGGGCTGCAACCATAGAAAAACCATCCAGGTTACTGCTGAGGTCACTCTAATGATAGCAAGGGTCATAACATGCAGATGAATGATGCATCTGCATGAATGACTGGACACTTAACATAAAGATCATTTCACTTCTGGAAGAATACTGTGTTCAAATACTGTGTTCAAATAGTTATTTTTCAGCTGTAGGCGCCAGCGTGTGTGCAGGAAGACAGTGGGCACACAAAGACAACGGGAGTGTTCCTAACGGCGTCATCCGAGAAAACTAAATCTGCCTGGCTAAGTAGGCCTATCCCAACTAGTAATTATAGCTTTCTTTTTGTTTGATCTTATGTGTTCTTCTGTACTACCATGTTCTCAGCCCCGAGATAGAAACCCTGATCGCCAGCACTTCCTGGCCTTGACGGAATCTTGGATCACACCGACCAACACAGCGACCCCAGCAGCCCTTTCATCATCATACTCCTTCTCCCACACACCTAAGCCATCCGGCCGGGGGGTTAGGACGGGACTGCTCATCTCTCCTAAGTGGACCTATAGCCATCTCCATCTCTCTCACCTGGCCATATCCTCTTTAGAATTCCACGCTGTCCCTCACCCTGTTAAACTTACAATTGTCATCATCTACTGCCCCCCAGGCCATCTTGGGGACCTACTAGATGAGATGGATGTCCTCTTGAGCTTCTTCCCGAGGATAGGACACCGCTGAGGGGAAAACATCCCCGCAGGGAAGCTACACTCATACTTTCTAAAACTCTTTTCTTCATTTGATCTCACACTCTCGCATTCTCCAACATACAGAGCAGGAACCCTTCTGGATTACCATCGACTGAACAATTCTCTCTCCTATCAACAGACAAGGCAGCCTCCACTCTCATATCCTCTCTAACATATTCTCTTGACACCTGACCAGCGCAATCTTCTCCCCCTACTCCATGGCTATCGTAACCTTTACGAGCTTGCGGAACAGTGCTCAGAGATGCTGAGAGGAAATGGAAAAAATCTGACCGGCATGTAGATCTCAAATCCTACCATGGCCTCCTTTCCAAATTCACCTCCTCTGTTTCTGCAGCCAAAGCTACCTTCTATCGAACCAAAAATCCACTCCATCGCCACCAACCCCAGGAAACTGTTCTCTGTATTTTCCCTTCTCATACCACCCACCCCTCTCCCCATTACATCCTCCCTGTCATCTGATGATTTTGAAGTTCTCTATAATGATCCTTTATCTTCTGTCTATCCTCCTTTCCTTATTTAATATAAAAAATAAAAAAAATAAATCCTCCTTCTCTTCTCCTTTCTGCTCTGTTAGATCAGCTCTTACAATATTAAGCACTTTGCCGGTATTTAGGCTGCTAGCAATTCATTATTTTTGGGGATTTAATTATATTTTTATAGGAATATATTGAGATACTGAAACTATACTAAAAAATGCATATGCTAAGTAACCATGATATCATGATGCTATCATTATTCAAAGAGAATGTTGTTTTCTTGCAATAACTGATGTTTAACCAGTTCAACTGTTGACAAATGTACTGATTGTATGTCGCTTTGGATAAAAGCGTAAATGTAAATGTAATTTTCTATATTTTAAATAGAATTTATTTGGTCAGGTAATTTGACACCTGTCCAAATTCGAGTTATGTCACATAGGTGCCAGATTTATGAGCCCCCCATACATGACATGGCTTAAAGAACCTTAAAGCGATTTGTGTCCAGAAAGTGGTTGAAACTAATGTTACAAAAACTATTTTGGTTTGAAACTCTAAAGCGCATACCCATGCTGAATGAAGACAAAACACTAATTCTGCTCAGGTGTGTACATATACACTACATATGGAAATACCATGCCCAAAAAATATTTATGAAATGACTAGTATAATAACTACTGTCCACACGGTATTGGCAGTTCACCCGGGCTCCCCACGGTTTCATTCACACTGGAGAGTTAATCCAACCAGTCGGTTCACATAAATTACACACACAGGACTTAAACACTGTTTGGTTAATGGTAAAGTTTTCACAGGAATATTTGCGGGCTCCTGGTTCCTCTTTCCGCCAGCCATCTGGCTTTCTGGCCCGCGCTTCTGTGGAGACAGGTTATTCATAATTGCCCACACCTGTCCCCTAATCCCCAAGTCCTGGGAACCACGCCTCCCAACATCCCTTTACAACATACAAACAGCACTAAAAAAACACATACACCCACAATGACATTGATGATTACACACTACCATTTTTCTAACAGATACCTGCTCAGATTAATTAAGATGAGCTTTAATGTACAACAATATCAGAAAAATGGCAGGTTTGAGTTGTACAGATAACAGACTTCCAGACCCCCTTCTCACAATAATCACAACCCACACTCTTCCAGAGCTGTTATAGCAGAACAAACACCCAGCCAATACCAACTCTGAAAGAGATCACTATGGATAACAGCCTATTACTTGCCAATTCCCTAGGCTTCAATGCAATTAGGCCAGAAAGCAGTTTCTATTTAGAATTGGGAATATGTGTTCTGCCTTCTTATTGGATGCTGAGTTCAAAGCATAAATGCAGACAATACTCTAATATTATAACTTAAGTATTGATTGCCCAATAGCACACACACACAAGCACATTCACACACACACAGATGGATGCACACATGTACCCATGCATACATGCACTTATTGTTCTGTTTGGAGCATATTAACTGGCTAATTTAGCAATGCAGGCTTTTCAGGTCAGAATTAATTATTTGCCCAGCCAAAGGTTTTTGAAGACCAATAGAGCCATTAAACAGAGCTCTCAAGTCAAGCTCTATTGAAAGACAAACTAAAGGGCGAGGGAGTATTGATCGGGATGTTCAAACCCTGACAAGTCTGGGAAGTCTTCAGCTTTAATAATGAGGTTGTAAATGAGTCTGCTTGAGATGGAATTGAGGGGGAGGAGTATTACACTACCACACAGTAGTGGTAGTGTGGCGACCTAGCACAGACAAGGCAGTTAACTGATATGGCCACATAGATGTCGCTATACTGTAGTAGCCATATCACAACACTTTATTATTAAATGATGACATGAAATGGACTGCATTCCTATAGTGCTTTTTTTGTAACCCACAGGCCACCCAAAGCGCTGTACATCATTGCCTCACATTCACCCATTCACAAGCCGATGGTGGTGTCTGCCATGCAAGGTGCCATGCAACACATCGGGAGCAGTTAGGGTTAGGTGTCTTGCTCAGGGACACCTCGACACTTAGCCGGGAGTCAGCGGGTATCGAACCAGAAACTTCTGCTCTACAACTGCTCTCCCCACTGTCGCCCCATGAATGAATTTGGACAAAACAACCAAATTATACAGGGCACCACCGGATAACTCTGGAAACATGCGATTATCATTTATTAATAATTGCTAATTAATAAGTAACCTAATCAGTGCTTTTATTCAGTCAATAATCTGAATGTTAAGAGATGTGACTGTTGTCTGATTAACATGGCAGATAAATACTTTTTTGGACAATAACAGTATATTACACACTACATTCAATATATAGACATGAAATGCATCAAGTAAAACGTCAACACATAGCACAAAAGCTATTACCAGATTTCAATAAATTGGGCAACTCAAAAAAGAATTTGGGAACCAACACTGAATTTGGTGTGCAGATCTTATACTTACCTGATATTAGGTATTAGGTTATGAGATCTGCCTCGCCTAGCCTTGAATGTAGACGAGACTAGGCGGTTGCTGTTGGGGGAGGAGTTAAAAACCTGCTATGAAGTCAGATAGTTTCCACTTCTCACTAAATTGCAGGAGTGGAGCCTGGTGTGCGGGTGTCTGTATCTGCTTTATATACCCGGTCAACCTTCTACTCAGCGTCAGATCGTAGTCAAGACGATCACAGTTAGTCTGATCTATTGACTCAATCCTGCCAGGTTCCAGACTCAATCTGTTGACTCAAACTACATCTGTTGCCTGTCCTGACCTGACCTGCTAATCTCTGTATACCAGTTCTACCAGAACCTGACTCCTGCCATACTTCACTGCTGCTATCTACCAAAACTACACTCTACCGCTGGACTTCGCCTCTGCCGCACTCCGGAAATTCCTACAGACCCACTCCCGCTCTGAACCCCTGAACCTGCTCACACCACTGGACTTGGATTATTGTTCTCTCATTCACTCTGGATTAATATAAGTACTGCACATTAAAACCTGTTAATTATACTGTGGCTCCGTGTCTCTGCTTGCGTTTGGGTTCTACTCCAGTCATATACGTAACAGGCCGGTGACCAAACGGTACTATTTGAGTTGTTACTCCTAGAGTTATTAATACCCTGGCCCTTTTTGACTATGACAGAAGAGTTTTAAATTGCGTTGTATCTTTTGGTAAACAGCAGAAGACAGCTTGGGCTGACAGTCAAAGAAGCATTACAGGCACGAATCTAGTGGTTTAACACACATCAAAATGTTACATGCTTTACTTCTCTGTTCCCTCCTCCTGGTAGAGTATTTGAAAGAATATGTATTCCTAATATGAACTCAACCCTACAAATATGTATTCGTATGCTCTGGAAACCATCATATATATATAAATGGTAATGAAAGCATTAGTGTGATTAAGAATACACTTTAACAACTGGACAGAATAGGTTCCTATTGACAGAGCATGGATCAGAATGCTTCAGACATGACTGTGTAACCTAAAGGACAGGATACTTTCACATGGATTGCATTTTATTGTCATTATTACGTCTGTGGGAGTGTGGGCGTGGTTTAGCCCTGTCTGTGTGTGTGGGAGGGAACGTTTAGAGGTGTGGTTCAACGGGATTTGTCACGACCCTGCCTGTTTCCCTGGTCTTGTCTCTTGTTTTCCCCTAAGTCTGTTTCATGTTCCTCTTGTGTGTCTGCCTGTGTTTCCTGTGTTCTCCCTGGCCCCGCCCCCGAATTTGGTCTCTGTCTTCCCCTGTCTCAGTGTTGGTTCGTCTGTCGTTATTGCCCTGTTGCCCTTGCCCTGTTGCCTTGGGTTCGTGTTCCTGGGTGTCTCAGTGTGTGGCCCTGGTGTGTCGTCCAGTCTGTTTGAAAGCCTTGCCTTGCCTTGCCTAAGTTTTGTTATGGACCTTTTTCTGTTTTGTTTGCTCCCTGGCCTTGTATTTTAGTTTGGACTTTTTATGTGTTCCTGTTGAGCCTCCCGTGGATTACTTTTGTTTATTAAAGTCCCTGTTTACCACTGCCTGCCTGTTTGCGTTTGGGTCACTAACATCAAAGCGTGACAGGATTGAGGATTGGGATTGGGAGTTAATTACCTGTCTCTCATTTAAAGGAGCACAAAGCAGACAGCTCAAGAGAGAACAACGAAATACATGGTATTTGGACATAAGAAGTAAATGCCAATACAGATTTTAATATATAATAGGACTATTGAAAAAGTGTGGTTAGATGAAAGAATGACATGGAAAAAGCATATTGAGATGGTTTCTTTGAAGTGTGTGGCTGGGTCTGATAGTGAATCTATGATGATGATATACAGAGCAATGATAAGATCAACTATTGATTATGGCTGTATGGTATATGGGTCAGCAGCCGTGTCAGTGATTAGTCAACTTGATATAGTCCAAGCAAAAGCCCTTAGAGTGTGTAGTGGGGCATTTTGTTCAACTCCAATACTGGCACTATTAATAGAAACGGGATATGCAATTAGAAATAAGAAGATGTAAACTTGGTTTGAAGTGTATATAATGAAACTAAAAGGACAGAATAAAAAACTACCAACAAAAAGCCTGTTGAGTCAACATTGGTAGTCAGCAAGAATGGTCAAAACAAACTTTACAGAAAAACTAAAATCTATGGCAGATGAATGTATGTCTACCAATCGTTGTCCAGATATACCTTTATGGTTGATTACTCAAGGATCTTGAGAGCGGTAAAGTGGCTTTTGGTATTGGCATATCTGAAATAGGTTATAAAAAAAGATTGTAGGATTTCAGACCATTTGTCAGTATTCACAGCAGAGCTGGTGGCAGTTCTATGGGCATTAAGGTGGGTTGAAGATAACAAACAGGAGTATCCAGTCATATGTAGTGACTCAGCAGCAACTCTAATTACAATTAAAGATACTAAAACTAAATCCAGGCCTGATTTACTTGTGGAAATTATGCAGGTGTTGTATAGAATTCATAAAGCAGGGTATGAGGTGGGGTTTCTGTGGGTGCCGGCGCACATAGGTGTGGAGGGTAATGAGGAGACAGATGAGGTGGCAAAGAAGGCTGTGCAGGAGGAAAGAGTTCAAATTAATTTACAGTATGAGTCACCAGATTATACAGAAATAATATATAGGTCAGTAAAAGAAAAGTGGCAAAATTCACGGGAATATGAAAGGAAGGGGAGAACATAATATTCAGTACAAAGAATTGTAGAGAAAGGAAAATGTGATTTTAGATATAAGAGAAGCGAGTAGTTTTATCCAGATTAAGGTTTGGGCATTGTGGGCTGAGGAGTGGGCTGGATCTGATTGGTAAACATCCTGATTCAAAGTGTGAATGTGGAGACAAGGAAACAGTGAAGCATGTATTAGTTAATTGTAGAAAGTACTCTCGTCAAAGGAGGAAATTGTTCAGGGAACTGGGAGCAACTGGAGAAACTGTTTTTAACCTACGCACTCTACTTAATTTGGATAGTTGGAACAAAATGAAGAAACTGATACTGAGTACCTACATAAAACTGGATTATACAAAAGGATATAGGCAATTAACATTAACAAAGATGTGAATAGTGATTAAGGAACAGTGGGGGCAGCAATACGCCATAGATGCGTCTAGTCTGCCGAATACAAGAAGAAGAAGAAGCTCTAGAGAGACGCCAGCAAACCAGGAAGCTGGCAGGACGAGGAAGCAGGACCTGCTCAAATCCAGTCAGACTACATTTACAGGCAGTGTTCCAGCCCTGTGTGTTTTTACAATATTGCCGTGGAGTAATATTATATGTGTAAGAAATCGGTGCGAAGCACAAGTGAACAGTCAACTATCGTGTGGACAGAGCTTTGTATGCCACAATGTCGATATAAGATTAATGCTAGCATGGTAGCTATTTGTGGGAGTGTGGGCCAGCTTGTCTGTACCTTCGTTTGGACTATTGCCTGTCCTCCCACCTTGAGCCAGGTGTTGATCGGTGCTGCGTACACCTGGCAGAGCTCTAACATGCCTATTATAATATAATAACTGACCAGCACTGTATCCTCTAAAGGCAATGAGAAAGCTTTGTCACTCAATAAAACCTTTGTCACTCCAAACAGGGAGAGAACCGGCACAAGGCAAATATAGTGTACATATAGTGTACATAAAAAGAGTACTCCAAGAGATAAGCGTGTATAAATAGGCTATATATTTTTATTTTTTTAATGTTGTGTATATTGATATGCCAACGAATAATGGGGTTGGGGGGTGGGCTTCTGGGTTGAAATTAAAATATGTGTGTGTGTCTATATCACCATAACCCACTCTAAAACCCACTGTTAACATCTCACCAGTAATACATCACCATAACCCACAATTAACATCTCCTCACTAGTAATAAAATACTGTCTAGATGGCAGTAATTTAAATTTTGTGGCAAAATGTTGGGATGATTCACAAGTGACAGGATTTTTCCTTTATAAAAAGGAAGTTTTATGCATCACAGTTTTTTCTCCTGTGTCACTGCGATGGTGTCATGTTAATTAGTTAGCTAAAATAAAACATGTAAAAAAGTTTCAATATGAAAGCCTATCCTTTCATGAGGCGAGAGAACTGACATAAAAAACAAGAATGTGGAAGTTACTCCTATTCATCACAAAGCTACAAAAATCTCAACAAAATATCTGGGAATTCAACAGCGTTAAGACTATAAAGAAACATGGCCATATAATGACATACATTAGAAATGTATTCTTGAACATATGGTTCATCGTACCTCCTTGCCCTGTGGTGACTGCGGCGTTTGTGTCTTTTTCTGATTTGGCCATTTCTGCCTGCAATGTCCACTGTTGTGTCTGTGCCCGCCACTTTTTTCTCATTCGTTTTGAGGCTCTCATAGGTCGCTGTCTCCATGCTGTGGAGAGAATAAAGAAAAACAAGATGTTAGTTTTTCTCTTCCATTCCAAGAAGGGGTTATGTCAAAACAAACTCCAATGTCCAACTCCTCTCATTGCCCCCCTGAGGTTCTTTACTGTAATCACAAGCTATTGAGCTATAGCCAGGGAGTCTGAAAGGCTTTGTGGGAGGTATGTTACGGTCCAACACTTGTACAAGCTCTTTACAGAACACAATAGTAAATTTTGAATGTTGGCGATATAATTATTTGTCTCCAGAATCATATCCATTTCACATGCTGTTTGGGATATTAGATGCAGTTTCGCCAAATACATTTACAGCATTTAGCAGACGCTTTTATCCAAAGCGACTTACAATTACATTGTTTTATTACATGGAGTAGATAGGGGTTAGGCATCTTGCTCAAGGATGCTTACAGGTACACTGACACTGGGGATCGAACCCACAACCTTCTGGCTGGGAGTCCAACACCCAGACCACTAGACTATCCAGCCCCATATAACCACCATATGACGTTTAACACATCCGAGCAGTGCTAACCCAACCCCTAACACTCGCTTTTTAAATTCCTTTATTTATTACGGATATAATGCCGTTTCTTTTCATCTATAGCAAATAATTTATAGTCATTTTTTATTTTGTTTGTCTTTTTCTCTGTCTCCCATGTTGCTCAGTTTTACACTCTGACTTGCTGAAATTGTTTTGTGTTTCTATCAAATAAATTATAAAAATGTTTGAATTGTAGTTCTGAGAGTAACTGTCATTTTTTTATGTTATACTTCTATTATTTGTTATATAGGCCTATTCCATTAACCAATGTGATTTTAATTGAAATTGAACTTAGCAAATGTTTTTTTTGCACTGTTCGCATAATGCAGCCTAAAGTAGGCTACACACACCACAAAGCTAGGCCTATTTATGAAAACAATATTTATGAATAAGTAAGGAATTACACAATTTATTTTAAATTATTTTGGTATTTCTGTTTATTTAACTGCCCATATACAGTAGCCTACATTTACTCATCAATCCGGCCTTTAGTTAGTTTGCAAGTGGGGTCAGTCACAGTAGGGAATTTCTCAACCACTGTGTTCACCACTACAGTAGAGTGTATGTAAATGTATCCTCACCCCATCTGCAGTTTGCATTGCTCAGGTTCTTCAAAGTATAGGCTATAGTTTCTAATCTTGCGGACACATCTCAGTGCACAATCTTAACCCATGTGCACTGTATACAACAGACCATATAGGCTACAAGAGTGCTTTGGAACTCGCGATCTTTAAAACTACGTCTTCCACATGCACATCTGTTTCACAAGCACAATGTTGGTGTAGATTGACACACTGAAAATAAATGTTTTTATATGCCTAAATAAGCCACACTATTCGTGAGCTGAGCAGGACATCTTTCTGTACTGTATATATGCACCAGGGATATATTAATAGAAAAAATAAACATGGATTTGAGATAAATTTTTAAGAGTTGGTTATATGTTACTGTATTACTACTGAGTAGGCTAACTTTTGCTAGTGTACGTACGTCTTTAACGAGCTGAATTGTTTCAAACATATATATATGGCTGGTCAGTGTAATATAACACATTAAATATTGTTATGGACAGTGCAACAAGTTACTTATTTACCCACAAAATGCACCTCTTTTAGCAATATCTAGACCGGTTATTTCAAGCTTCCTTAGCTTCCTTATAAGCATCAGCTAGCGACAACATATAACTCAACCTTCTTTGGGAAAACTCCCAAAGTCTCCTCAAACGTGTTCTTCTCTGCACAGCTCATAGACTCTACGAGAAGGACGAGATGAAAGCCTTCGTCTATTGGGGCTACAAACAATTACTTAAACTGGGATTGCGACAGTCCACCAATTGTTATTTACATGTTTACATTTGTTTCTTTAATTGAACATCCAAATGTTAATTATAAACTACAGTACTCTCGCATGCCCAATCTCTCTCTGTTTCGCACTTCAGCAGATAATTTTATTAAAATAATATAATTATTCTGGCAACTCCTGAGGGGGCACACAGGTGAGCCCCCCCAAATGACCCCCTGACGCCAGGACTTGCTCGCACCCTGCTGCAGGGGCGGGAGGAGGGATCAGGGTGGAACGATTCTAGGCAGGTCCCATCTGAAGACCTCAGTCGCTAGGCTACTACCATCCGACTGGCAGTGATGGGAAATTTCACTTTCTACATGAACTATTTCAAAGTTCAGTTCACAAATTTTAAAATGAACTAGTTCAATTCATAGTTCATAATTCAAAATTTGGAACTAATTTCACAGTTCCAAAAATGAACTAGTTTATAGTTATTTTTTTCTAAATGTTGCTGCGAGCTGAACATGTGACTAAAGTGCAAAACTTGTTTGAATGATCATACGACGCGTCCTTTCTGCTTTGTTGCCTACATGCTGCTGTCACCTCCATGCTGTTTTTTGTTTTTAACAAATCTTCCTGTGTTGAATCTGCAGTTTCCTCTCTCTGTGTACAATTTAATGGTCTACACCCCATTTACGATGCAGAAATGAGATAAACTGTTAAAATATATATAACTTATATATATATAACTTATATATATATAGCCAGCCAGCAGCCAGATGAGCTCAGATGGGGTCCTCTGGAGACAAAGGTCCAACATGGAGTCCAAAAATTTGGAGGCAGACTGTCTCCATATTCTTCATCTAAATGTTGTTGCGTTCCAGAATGACAGCCTTCCCATAAACATTAGTATGCTAACAGTTTAGAATTGTGTTGTACCTGTAAATATCTTCACATTCTACAGGGGGACTTACATGTGCTTCAAATAAGCTGGGAGTTGCCTCGCTGTGGGCTCCACTGTTAGCCAGTAAGGAGCAAATACAATTTGAGCCATTCTTTTTCTTGTTTTGCTCTTTTACTCTAAATTGGTGTTTTTTTTACGAATTGTGGTTTACAATAATTTGGGTGGCCATGCCTTCCTCATGATCTTCCAGCCAGCAGCCTTCCTGCTGAGAGCAACAACCCACGCTTAATGTGGTGAAAAACACACTGGCCAGAGACCTATACATGATGGGTCGATAAGCTAACTCTGTAGCTTAACAGAAAAACAAGATAGATGATCAATGAATGACACAATTCCCAGGAAGTCAACTTAAAAAAGAATACGCTTGGAAAAAATAGCCTATAGAAATAGATGATTTCTTACATAACACTTCACTATACTGTGAACGATAGATCAGTTTAATACACATCAATATTTCACAGTGTAAAATGTTTAATTACCTGAAAGCTTAGTTAAATAGAAAGTGTATGGCCCATATTTGAGCTTGTATAAAATAATATTTCTTATCCATTGTAATTATGAGCAAACCTATAATAGAGTTTCTCTCTGAGCTC
>JAOEHI010047058.1:0-20675 GCA_025447815.1 Percopsis transmontana | reverse complement strand
TGCAAAAAGCAGCGATGAGATCCCTAGCCCACCAAACTGCAACCCCTCCCCACCACGACTACGCCTCGATATCCTGCCCATGAATATCACAAACAGGACTGGTGACAAAGCGCAGCCCTGGAAGAGACCAACCCTCACCTGGAACGAGTCTGACTTTCTGCCGAGAACCCGGACATAACTCTCGCTTTGGTTGTACAGAAATTGGATGGCCCTGAGAAGGGACCCCCTTGCCCTATACTCCCGCAGCACCTCCCACTACATTACTAAAGGTCTAAATTACTAGTAACTAAAAAATAAGTATTAGTATGTAATGAATTGTTACTAGTAAAATTGGAAAAGATACATGTAACTAATGGAATAGATACTTGTGACCAAAAATTAATATTTATATTAATTATATACAATTATATTATATACAAATATATTATATACAATTTATATTATCTAATGAATGTTACTAGTAAAAAAAAAAGAAATTATACTAACTATTTGAATAATTACTAGTATCTAATGAATAGCTATTTGAAATAACTCGTTAAGAGCGGAACCAAGAGCAGAAAATACTTCGAAGGGATAGACAGTTAGTGGAGAAAACAGTTTACTAGAAAACGTAGTCAGGGTACAGCAGGAGTCAAAACCAGGTAATCAATGATGGGCAAAAATACAAGTGGGCAAGGCAGTGGCAGAATCCAGGAAAACAGGTGTAAATCCAAAACACAATAGGCAGATGGACAAAAGTACAGGCAGGCAAAGGCGAAAACTCTAGACACGAAGGTAACTGGTAACACAAGAGGGTAATCAAAAACACTTGGCAGGAAGTAACTTTAACAACAAGGCAAAACTGAAATAATTAACATAAAAGGACTCAAATAGCAACAACACAGTTAAAACAACTAAGGGGCAATTTTCAGGGAAAATCAGGGGCAAACACAAAATTATGGAGCTGGGTTCTGGATGGAATCTGGCATCCAGAATGGTGACACTAGAAGTACAAAAGAAAACATACTAGTAACTACTGGAATAGTTAGTTAATAATTAGTAATTAAAAATAGGTACCAGTAGCTAATAGAATAGTTACTAGTAAGTCCTAAAGAACAAATGACAAAACGGGTTGCCATATTTCAGGTTTCTTTTTTGCTCTGACTAATGACTATCTGCTTGAATGTGTATACTGTACATGTCTTATGTGCCTGTGTGTTTGCTTGGTTTTGATCATTCGTGAGCCTTGGGTCATCAAAGCATCGCTAGAAACATGAGGAGTGAAGGGGCAGCGGCTTTGATCTTTGTTCTCATGGTGAAGCCAGCAAGGACGATCTTGTGCGCATTCCCACTGCAATTAAAGGACAAACTGGTTGAAAAAGCCAAGTGCATGTCCACTCAACAGAACATTTATAAAATTGTGTAAAAGCAGTCTTGCATGACAAAAGACAGCCACAGCATTTTAACCAGATTTATTTACTCAAAAGTGGAATAAATAACTGGATGTGAATTCTTGGACTCTTAGTGGGTTTGCAGCATTATAAGAGCACATAGGCCTACTGTATACAGTATTGCTGACCAGTAATTGGTTGGAAAATACATGGTCTATAGTGACATAAGCAGCCAAATAGCCACACATGCTCACCCCTTTTTCATTATTTTACTTGATAGCAGCAACAAGGAATCTTTCCAAACTTCAGTAACAATGAATCATTTTTATAGCCTCTTGAGACCAGAATATCGTGCGAGCTTCACTACATTTCCATCTAAATGCTTAGCAAATTATAAGAGGATTGTTGACAAAAGCAAATGTGAATTGATGCCATCAAGCTGTCTGCAAATATTCTGAGGATAATGATAAATATTTTCTGACATTATTCTTAGAGGAATCAATGGAAGGTCTAATAATGATCCTTAATATACAGTAGGTGGCACTATTAAGCTTGGCTCTGCCCTCGAGAAAACAAATGTAATGGGCGGGAGTGGCGAGTCCAGGTGAGAGCCGGAAAGAGACAAAGCAGCCAAGTGTGTAAGAACGGGAGCCGCCACCCCTCCCCGTTCGAGCTCGCCGGTATATTAACCACCGGCCGTCGGCCGTCAACATCACCAACTATCCCTCTTTTTTTAATTATCTTTTAATTTTAATTTTCTAATTATCCCTCACCCCTGTTTCCCATCCTCTCATCTACCCTCCTGCCGCGGCTATATAAGCGGGAGGGTGGATGAGGGGAATTGTCGGTTATTGGTATTGTTTGCCTATATACGAGCGCTAGGCGATGTATTGTCTTTATCATTAAAATTACTAAGCGCAGGAGCGCTAAACGTAGCCCAGGTGTCCGTGTCTGTCTCAGATCTCTGCGCCTGCACTCCAGCCGATACATCCACCGTTACAGAATAACCGACCTTCAGAGCGATGAGGGCAGCCGGACACCTGGGGCGATCCTGGTGAGCGCCTCCTTCGTCTCCGTCAGGGGTCCCGGCCCGTCCAGGACTACATCGTGGAGTTCCGGACCGTAGCTGCCTCCACCGGATGGAATGAGCCTGCTCTTCGCACCGCTTTCCGCTTGGGGTTACGGAGGGAGGTGCAGGTAGAGTTGGCTTGCCAACACGCCACCTTGTCGCTGGAGGAGCTTATGGACCGGGCCCGGGCCCACGATGGGCAGTTCCGCGATCGGGACCGCCTGACGGGACGCAGCGCCTCCCCGCCCCCATGGAATTAGGCGTTGTGCCGCTGTCCGCCGAGGAAAAAGCACGCCGGAGTCGTCTGGGCCTGTGCCTCTTCTGCGGTCGGCCGGGACATACTAAAGCTCAGTGCCGGCTGCGTAAGGAAGAGGCACGGGGAGAGGTGAGTTCGGCACCACATATACACACACCGGAGCACGCGCGCAAGGCGGCTTCGTGTGCGTACAAGCCTTTACGCACAGCCCGCTTGTTTCACTGCCCGGTAGTGATTTCTGGTTTGTTCTCCCCTCATGTCTCCACAGCCCTGATCGACTCCGGAGCGGCGGGCAGTTTCATGGATCGGGGTCTCGCCAACTCGCTGGGTCTGAAGCTGCGTCGTCTGGACGTTCCGGTGGCGCTCACCACCTTAGACGGGAGCCCTCTGGGGGGGGGCTCAGTCACACACGACACACCCCCCGTCATGCTCATAGTGGACGGCCAGCATGAGGAGAGACTGGAACTATACATTACATCCACCCCGCTTCATCCCATTACATCCACCCCGCTTCATTGGTTCATCCTGTGGTCTCCCTCCCCGACAACGTTCCGGCGGATTACACGGACCTGGCGGAGGTGTTCTCCAAACGGAATGCCGAGTGCCTCCTTCCACATCGACCCTGGGACTGCGCCATTGACCTGCTGCACGGGGCTGCCCCGCCTCGGAACCGGGTCTACCCGCTCTCAATGGCCGAGACCGCCGCCATGGAAACCTACGTGGCGGACTGCCTGCAGCGTGGCTTCATCCGTCAGTCTACCTCGCCCGCGCAGGCAGGCTTCTTCTTTGTGGAGAAGAAAGACGGTGATCTGCGTCCTTGCATCGATTACCGGGGCTCAACGCGGTCACCGTCAAGTTCCGGTACCCCATGCCCTTAGTGCCAGCAACCATTGAGCAGCTTCGGCAGGCTCGGTTCTTCACCACGCTCGACCTACGGAATGCCTACAATCTCGTTCGCATCCGGGAGGGGGATGAGTGGAAGACTGCCTTCAGTACCACCTCCGGCCATTACAAATACCTCGTCATGCCGTTTGGACTGTCCAACGCGCCATCCGTGTTCCAGGCGTTCATGGACGAGGTATTTCGGGACATGGTCGGTCGGCCTGTACGTCAAGGCAGAGAAGTGCGTCTTTCACCAGACGGCCATCTCCTTCCTGGGCTACGAGATTGACCAGCGAGGAACGAGGATGGTCGAGCAGAAGGTGGAGGTAGTCAGGTCATGGCCTATTCCGAACACCGTCAAGCAGCTCCAGCGGTTCTTGGGATTTGCCAACTTTTACCGCCGGTTCATACGGAACTACAGCACCGTAGCTGCTCCCCTCACGTCGCTGCTGAAAGGAGGACCCACTCAGCTGAGGTACTGTTGGCGGTGGGCCGCACGTACTCCTCCAGGAAAGGCAGGTAAGCGGTAGGTGGCGTGGTGGGGTAGCGTGTCGCCCCGGCTGCTGCACTCTTCATACGGTTGGTCATTCTGTAATGGGCGGGAGTGGCGAGTGCAGGTGCGAGCCGGAAAAAGACAAAGCAGCCAAGTGGTGGCGTTCTAACGAGCCAGTGAAACTTAAATAGTCCAACAGAAAATTAACAATAAGCAGCACCTGTGGGGAGTTATCCCCCGCAGGTGCACAGCCAAGAGGGACGGCACGACGCGTGCACGGGGACCAGTGCCCGCGGATCGTGACAGCAAATCTGCAAATCAACACTGCTGGCACAACAGGAATGGAACCCCCCCTACTCTCTCTCACACACACACACACACACACACACACAAAAAACACTCCTAAGACAGTCTTTACCCAAACAAAGCAGCCATCCACACAGGCATAAATGCAGCATGAATAAAGCCAAGTTTGCTCCGGTAGAATGCTTTAGTTATGGCTCTGCCAAGTGAATTGTAACAAAAGAGAGAGAAAAAGCACAGTGGCATGTGTGGCAGAGATTTATCATCTGAAATGGGAAAATGATCTCCTTTCACAAAAGGCCATTGTTCCGGTGTCTCTAAAATAGATCAATGTTGTTCTTCCCGTGAACACGAGACTATGGCAGACAATGAGCTTTGAAGCTTCATGCCGCTTCAGCACCTTAACGTGCGCTTACCGGAGGTGATCGGTCTCTGTATATGTCTAGAAGTTGAATAGAGGGGCCATGTTATTGTAACAAAAGCTTATTAGAACAAACACAACTTCAGAGCTTGCATGGCGTGGCGAATGATCTCTGCTTTGCAGTATTTCACAAGAGTCTATCCAAGAAGTTAATAAAAGAAGTTAATAAAAGCAGTACGTTTTTTTTCTCAATTATTCAGTGCAATGATGTGATCCTTCACATCATTGTGTGATGTTACTTTATTGAACTGAAACTGAGAAGATGCACCTTGCAGGCACATTGCCTCCAATAAACACATACTGTTGTCTGTCACAAACTAAACATACTGTACACACACACACACACACACATACACACAAACACACACACTATCTCTACCATCCTATTATAAGAGATAAGCTCCATTAGCCTGGGATAAATTCACTGCCAAAACTATTTGTCTGCATCAAAACACTGGCATGTAGGTCTACTATTACACCACTGTAGTGACTTTACACCAGACAGCAACAAACAACGCTTTGAATCCCCTCTTTATGTCTACATTGATAAGCTTCAAACAGACTGGTCCCCGCAGACCAGGGCACCTGGTGTGATAACCAGACCATCAGCACCACATTACAGCAGGGATTAACACCTCCTTGCGAACAGACGCAATGTCTCCACTTACAGAAACCAACAGAAAAGGGATTATATATATGGATTATATATATTCATCTTTAAGATAAACAATTAGCAAAGTTTTGAATTAATTACAAATTCACGTAAAAGCCTATGCTTTTACGTGAATTTGTAATAAATTTGTAATAAAAGAGGTGTAAGTCCAGATGTGGGTTGTCTGCCTGTTCCCCTGTCCTCTCTGTGAATATGTATCACTTCATATCTGGTCCCCACAGAAACATGAAACATTTCACAAGTGGAATTAGCTGTTTTTTGCTGATAGATTTGCCATGCTCGACATTTATTAAACATTAACAGGATCAAGAGTTCTGGCAAAACAAACTAAACATAACCAAACATAATGCCGCACAGGTATGTGGCTGGGGTGCACAGGGCGGGAGCGCAGCAGAGAGCCCATGTCCCGTCCGCGACAAATGCATACATATTAAAGACAAGTTTATTGACAAAGTCAAGAAATTTTGGAGAGACCTCATAAATTACCTTTACCTTTAAAGAATGTAAGCCCGGGGTCAGTTTTGACCCCACCCGTTCGCTTGAGGATTAAGATAAAGTAGCCTAGGTACCAGTCTGTGTTGTTGCTCAGTGAGCTGCTATCTTGATTTGCTTCTGTGAGCTTAGCTATAAGATAAGTACTGCTGACATGAAACGCACTCAATTGAGAAAAATAACACACTGAACTGTATAGAATACAATTGACATCAGGTGCGTCGCTGCAAGTGCTGGGGAGGTACCATAGACAAACCCTCCGTGACGTCACCCATAGATTTTCTGAAGAACAGGTTTGAAGCCAAGTGTGTTGGCTAGGGCCGTCGCCATCTTGGCAGTGTCACTGCTACTGTTACTCACGGCTATGTATAATGAATGGATAAATGGCTTAATATATAGCTATATAGACCGAAACTGTTTTTTCACCAGGCTGTAAACATGTTTATTTCTGCTATAAAGTTGGGCATTTTAACAAGGGAGTCTATGGGGATTGACTTGCATTTGGAGCCAGCCTCAAGTGGCCATTCGAGGAACTGCAAGTTTTGGCACTTCCTTATTGGCTTCATTTCTAAGAATCGAATGTTGCCGCTTGGGAGGTCCCATACTGTCACGACCAGCCAGGTGAGTGGGCACGGTTTTTCCCCTGGGCAAAATAGGCACTGTCTTTGGTCGCCAGCCCCCCCTATGCCCATTGACAAGAGACTCCTGCAGCGTGCCTGCCACGGAGGAGTGGTTTCAGGACGCGGAGGTGAAGAACAGAGTCTTTCTCAGCTGCTCTATGGACGGCACCAGGGGCATGGGGTGTTGAGGCCACGGTGGTCGATGCAGGGGCGCAGATCACCGTCTTTCTTTGCTTCAAAGAAGAATCCTGCCACATACTGTAGGTCTCTATAGCGTTGGTTTTGGCCATAGAGAGCGGATAGACCTGGTTCTGGGGTGGGGCAGGTCAATGGCGCAGCCCAGGACCGGTGTAGAGGGAGGCACTCGGCGTTCTTCTTGGGGAATACTTCCTCCAAGTCCGGGCCCAGTCCATGAGAGCCTCTAGTGACAATGTCACGTGCAGGCAGGTCAGCTCCACCTGCACCTCCTTCCGCAGTCCCAACCGGAAAGTGGTGCGGAGGGCTGGCTCATTCCAGCCACTGGAGGCAGCCAGGGTCTGGAACTCCACGATGTACTCCTGGGCAGGCCGGGACACCTGACGGAGACGATGCAGGAGACTGGGGAGGGGCAGCGCCTCCGGTTGTTACAGTAGCAAAGATTAAAGCATATAAGAGAAAACACGATTTAAGATATTAAAAGACATCAGAAACATCAACAGACAGTAAAAGCTTAGTGAGATTATGAAAATAAAATAAATGTATAAAAAAATCATCTGCCCTTAGAACGTATAGTGAATGCAAAACAGTATTTAATTGGCGGCGTAGAATAGTAGCTTGGTGCATTCCAGCCTTTAGCCATGGCCATGGTAGTTGTCCTGCACAATGCAACAGAGAAATAACAACTGCTGGGTCGAGGACATCATCCGGCCCCTTCTCTGTGGAGGGTTCTCAACCAGGAAATGAGTGCTCAAGTACATGTTTAATTTAATTGCAATCGAGTGCTATACCCAATTTCAAGTATGACCTGCCCACAGCCCGCGGGCCGTCGGGACTTTAATGGAGCATTAACAATCCGACATTTTGTCCCAAACATATCAGTGACTAACAGTACTTTCAAAACACCATATAGAAACAACGCCTTATGAGTCCTTCGTAGAAACCATCAGGATTCTTTATATGAAATTATACTGAGCTCTGACTGATGGAAAAAAACACACTAAAGAGTGTATCTTTAACAGCAAGTGGCAAGGCTTTAAAAGTTGGGCAGCAGGCTGAATTATCTTATTACCTCACATTTGTTATATAAAATTGAGCCAGATATTTCATCCCTTCCCTGTTATTCCCTGTTAGTTTTTTGGAATGTCTTTTACGTGTGGGCTCATGTAGCCTAAACATCAGTAAAGCTGTTAAATACAACTGTTTAATTTACATGCAAACCCAAAATGCATTCGTTCATGTTGTCATCCCTCAACTGCAGGTTATAGTGTAGTAACTCACACGACAGGTCGGGACCTCTCATGACCACTTTCACGGCCAAGAGAAAAATCGCAACTTCAAAATTTCTCGGTACACATTATTTTAAAAATGCGCTCTGTGTACAAGTGTTTCTTGTATGAGGCCCATTAATTGAAATGACAAAGAAAGAGAGGGAATGAAAACCTTGCTAAATGTTTAATTTTCACTTCGTCATACAGCCTCAAACATACAGTATATGTGCCTACAAAAGAACATGCTTTAATAGAAATGCAGCACTCTTGAAGATATCTCCAGGCCGTGAATTATGTTTTTAAATCATCTTTCTAAAATAAATGTTTTTATTGAGACAAAAGGATCAGCGCAAGCAAATTGAAATGCATATAGAAGAAGCAATTGCCCAGTTGGCAGGGGAGATGCACCCTATTAAAATTTACTGCTTTACTGGGTGGTTGAAAGCAACAGTGGTTAGTCAGTCCAACATGAAGGGGAGGAGGCTCAATGTGGCTTTGGATCTGAGCAAGATACCATAATCCCTACACCTGCTCAATGGGTCCCCTGCCCCCAACTAGATCTTGCAGTCAAGGCTTGGTGTTGCTTCAGTGTCATGAACACAATGCTTCCCTACACACAGTTGTTAGAACACACAGGCACACATGATTGTGTTGTTGAAAAAACATTTCTTTTCACATTTTATAATTCAAAGCGATTATACGTTGCTTCAAACTGCATACACCACAGTTTTGATCGTGGTCCAAATGTGATCAAAATGCATGAATAATTGATCATAAAAGGGTGTTAAGGGTAATCTTAATGATTACTGTGGGTGCAGTAATCCGTGAAAATGTACTCCTTCCTCCACCGGAAAAGACCCCAAATGACTTGAAGTGACGCATAAAGTGACTCCCATGACACGTTACACCCAGGGGGAGGGTAAGTGGCATCTGTTGTCATCTTGTAGCATATACTGTATATAGTACACATAGTATAAACAATATACACAGTCTATTTTTTCCAATACATAACAACTCTATCCTGTCAGTTAATATTTACACTGTGTAAAGGGGAGCATAGCACATTAGCTGTGTAAATTTGCAACACATTCGTTTTTGGAGTGATTCTAACGCTGCTTTCATTTGGACAATCTAATCAGTTGAGAGGGATTTGGAATGGGAAAGTACATCTATAATTAAAATACATAAATAAATAAATAAATAAATATGATTAGCTTATACACTTGAGATAGTGTCAAATTAGGTATTAATTAGTGTCTGTGTTCATTAAAAGGCTTCTGGGATCTTGCCATAAACAGGTACAGCCTGTGAGAAAACACCACATTGCCAGTTTGTTATTATTTTGCGTTATTTGTTATTTGGCTTATTTGGAATCCTTATGCCCACGACAAAAGCAGGGTAATTCTCTAGAAAATCATGGCAATAATTAGTCAGACCGTAATGTTTAAAAAGAACAGCACTATTGCTTGCCATGGCTAACTATAATTGAACATGTAGCCTATACCCAAAATGAGAAAACAGTTCAGGTGAAGCCATTCTCAGTTCCAGTTGTTCAGTATTACACCTTTTTAATCACTATCACATCTGTAACAATATTACCAGTCCTCTGTGAATGTGTGTGTGTCTGTGTTTTTAAAATCTCCATTTAGTTAATGACAGGTTCTAAGTATTGTACCCGTGTCTTTTGACAGAAAAAATACTCTTTATAAGTTTGTTTATAAGCCGACATTTGACTGAAATAAGGTTGACAGTGTGCTAAAATAAGTGGCCATTAGGCAGATATTGACTGGCATATCAATCTATTCAAACATTACTTTTTACTTGCTGATGGGCACCAGTATGTTCCAGAGCAGCTGACGCATATTTTTTACATCTGCGAAAGTGAGAGTGCACTTAAAGGGAATTGTCCCCTTTACAGATCACCTGTGCTGGAGATTGGTAAACACCATTAATCTGTTCTTTCCTGTACAGCAATCCCCCAGTTAGAATTTAAATAAACAGGTTCAAACTTTATTCAAACTCCATGACCCTAAATATAACCCATGGTGTGCTGAAAGCAAACATGCCAAAGCACACAAGTTTAAGATTATTTCATAATTTTAATTATGTTTAATATACAGGGCATATGTTGTAGTTGCTAATGTGGTTCTGCGTATTATACTTAAAGTAAAATGCTTCCTGCAGGTACCATGGATTATGTTTATTTTAATCAATGAAATTGTACACTATTTGTTTCCACTTCCACGTAAACTCACTATATTTAACTGGAGACATACCTCCAACCTTCTTCAATGCCCAAATATGGTAACACTGCAATCCATATGCTGATGTCAACATACAGATTGAATTTGGGCCAATGGGGTGCTGAAAGTTCTGCTTAGCCTTGATAGCCACGAAGTACGCCCCCTCTGTTTGAGCTTCTGCGATTGGTTAGAAGGGCAAGCCTTGCTGAGAAACATATTCTAAGAGAAATTTGCATATGCATCAGGGCCCTTAGTCACAAGACTAAGGGCCCTAGTTTCCTGGTGTGTGATAGATTGATTTTATTAGGAAACTGCATGTGGCTAGCACAAGTGTTATTATATTTTTGTTTATTTCTAATACATTTAGGTTATTACAATTGTGTATTGATATAACTAAATACTTGACATATTTGATTGTACCTGTTAAGGGAAAGTGTGAAGTGAATATATACATGTTTACTTACTTGTAAAAGAAAACAAAAGTATATTGGAAAGTTTGAAAAGAAAAAAGTGTAAATTGTTCTTAAAATATTGTTCATTCAAAGAACTTCTGTACCAATGTGAATACTTTTTTAAAATCGATTCTTAATGAAGCTGCCTGTGAGAAAGCATCGTGTCCGAGCATCTTTATTGATTTTTCCATTTTTCACGGCGTAACACAAGCGGAGGCGCATGGCACAAGTCGATCCAAGGTGCAGGCCAATACTTTTTTGCTAATTTTGAGACAACGGTAAGCTGGCGCAACTACAGCGCAGTTGTAAATAGGTTGGATTAGCCTGAATATATTATCAGTAGGAGTGATGGGGGTTGTCTTCAATGTGGCCAATCAAATGAGCTTCTTTCATTAAATTTAACAACAGAGTGCTCTCTGTCTCGGCAAATTTCAGCCTACCAATTTCATAATCGACGGCGAGAGTCCAGACCGGCAGAAGAGCTTCTCCCAGGAGGAAACTGTCAAAAATTATGTCCTTATTCGGCACATTTGGCACATTTACCAAATGTGCAAATATGGCACAACTAATAAACCATGTGCATTTTTTTTTTCTTAAGGTTAAGGACAGTAGTTAAATTATTCACATTCATTATTCAAACGTAGCGTGTGTGATTTTGGGTAAGTCTGTGCTTAGTGCACCTAACCAGATAGAGACGCTAGCGCAATATTTGGTTGTATTTGACACCAAACTAACACTGTGCCACCTGATTTGAACTCTACTGCGCCCCCACGCCAATTTCAGGGCAAGCAATGTAATGGCACGCCAAGAAATGAGAGAACGTGCCTAGGCAAGAGAAAAACTAACTTGCGCCCAACTAAATTGTCATTGCGTCAGCTTTAGCTACCGCCGGCCTTGCGCCGTCTGGAAACTAGAGCCCTAAGTAGTCTCTTTTCCCTGCTGTTGAGAAATCCACTACCTAAATTCAGCTAGTGCCCTATTACTCAATTTCTAAAATGAGACATGCTTTCTATCATATTTTATCCCAGTATTGTTTTCTGAAGGCTTAAACAGCTGCCAATTATAAGCCCAATTAAAAGCAGAGTTTCTCAATACAAAAGCTATGAATGATGTTTCACTATACCGTTAAAGTTGATGTAGACCAACATTTTGGGTATTCCCGCCATACTACCTTCTACAATTACTGTCATGTTTTGTTAGATTTGTACCATTATGGTCAATAGAACGTTTTTATATAAAGCCGCATTTGGAAAATCACAAACACATCACAGTGTTTGCTGTCAGTGTTTACAGTGTCCTGAGCATTTAATAACTCAAAGTATATCCTATAAGAACTGCACACTATTGACTACTGTAATTTGTACACATGGTGTACACACAGCAGTGAAGCAAGGTTCTTCATACACGGTGTTAATAGATTAACTGCATCAATACTTACTTCTTACAAAAGATACCAACAGTATGGATTCTTCAATGTCAAAAATGCCCTTCGGAGAATGTTCTTTATCGTTTTCCTTGAAAAGAATGAATTTCAAAAGAACAGAATGAGCAGAGAAGAACTGAAACACACAGACCTCATGTTGGATATTGGTATTTTGATATGCAATATAGGTGGGGTTGTGTATGTCCTTCTAAATGCCCTCTGCTTTGTTGTTGTTATTCAAAGTAGGATAAATTCAGATGCGATAAAAGAGGAAGACTTAGTTCTAAATGTATGTATAACTAATAGTTGGTTGATAAAAAGAATCTCAAAATAAGGAGTATCAGGTGGGTGTAAGATGTTATCATTGCCAAAAAAGAATCAATGGGTGCAAAAAATGAAACCCAATTGGATTCCAATCAGCCCCGGCTCCAGATTGAAATTGTTGGAGGAGAAATATAATTATATCAGGGGTACATGCTAAGCCTAATTACCAATCAGACCTAAGTCAAACTCTATTGACCATACGGACAGTCTTGCTACATTAATAGCCTTGGCTATTATGACAAGGCTGTAAAGGGGGACATGATAGGGGTTAGGGTGGAGGCGGCGGGACCCCTCCGGCAGTTGAGGATGACAATATTGGAACCCCTCAGGTGACCCAAACAGGACCCAGTGAAGGCAGCAGGACCCCTCCGGTGGTCAACATTGGCAATGGGGCCCCTCGGGTGGCCAAACCAGAACACGGCGGCGGAAGGACCCCACCGGTGGTCGTAGACGCTGGTGGGACCCCACAGGCATCCGGCAATGACCCTCTGGCAGCAGGACCAGGGATGGGCGGAATCCTCCAGGTGCTCAATAGGGTTGCAAAGCCATCTGGGCGCTGTCCAGCGATGCCGTCCTGATGTCCGGTTGAGCAAAGGCAGGGTAGTCTAGTGGTCTAGGTGTTGGACTCCCACTTGAAAGGCTGTGGGTTCAAGTCCCAGAGTTGGCCTACCTATAAGCATCCTTGAGCAAAATGCCTAACCCCTATCTGCTCCATGTAATAGCACCATGTAACTGTAAGTCGCTTTGGATAAAAGCATCTGCTAAATGACCTAATTGTAATGAAGAGTGCACATACTTAGCTGAACACAGACTGACACTGGGTTTAAACTAAAAAGTAACACTCACAAACACAAAGGCTACAGATAAAGAATGACCGAGCTAATAGTCCCCGCTAAATTAGTCAATTGCCCACACCTGTGGGAAAAGCTGCACTCTGCAGCCGTAGGAGGCGGGTAGCGTGCACGCTGTACTGACGTTGCAGACAGTACACTGGTGTTTTGTTTGGGGGGGCTTAGCCTACCTTATTGCACCCCTAAAGCCAGGTCTTGTGCCAATAGAAATCCTCCCCTCAGAGGTTCTAGATCAACCGGGTCTGACAGGCACATGATTGGAGAGTACACGGGGGAACTGCAAGGGGAGGGAAGGAGCATCTTGTGGTTGACAGTGTCAGAAGCAATGGACAGGCTTAGGAGAATTGGAACTGCATGGAGAGATGGCTTCAGCAACAGGCCAGTCTCAGTAGGATTAATTTAAAATATGTGGCTGTAAGACAGTTCTTTCAGAAGGAGTGTGTTTACTTACATTATTTAAAGAGGTCGTGCATAAGATCTCAACTCATTATGTGTCATAAGTATTTTAAAACCCCCCGTTTTTGGGCAGGATATTTTCGTATGTAGTGTACTGTACACACATGCTATTTGAGCAGAATAACTGCTTTTGTCTTTAATGACCATGAAATCCCTCCATTAAGAGGAACTACTTTCAGTTGAACTCCAAACAGCAGTTGTCAGTGTAGTATACACTGTAGTATTGTGAGTGGTGAAGGGACCTATTTTTTCGTACTTCTCCCCCCAGTGGCTAAATAACAAATATTATTTCCTTAAGAAGCATAGTTAAAGAGAAGTGTATGAGTGGTAAATCAATATTAGTTTAAAACTACAAATTGATACACCCTTTATGTATAAGGTTAGCATTATGACTCTATGAAGTGTAGGGGGTTGAGTGGAGTAATCCTTATTTTGGCATATGATTATGTCTCAACAATACCTATTTATTAATTATTAATTTTCATAATTAATCATTCATCAGGGCACCACCTTATTTATTGCCATAGGGACCTAGATTATGGCTTATACTAAGGGGCGGACTGGGGGAAAAATTCTGCCATGGCACTGTAGCCACAAAAGCACACATTACCACACCCATGCATCCCCACCCACGGACACAAGCATTCACCACTTCGTTTGTGTACAGATTGTGCTACTATTTAAACATTTCATGTATGTGACTGGCAAACAATGCTTATTATTATAATTATTAATATGTTTGTAATATTGTAATATGTAATATTAAGTATGGCCTAGTGTACAGTTAAGTTTAAATGTATCTACATGTAGACATCAGGATTGTTGTGTGTTCCCCTCAAGGCGTTTTTGCGATGGCTCCATTTCTGAAAATGTACAGGGCTTCAAACTGTACAAGTGTACTAAGTTTCATGCTTTTATGAAAAAGTGAACATAATTTTCACATATCAGCTGGACTAAAGGAGAACAAGTTATTATAAGACAATGGCTTATAATAAGCCATATAAAACAATTAAAAAATAAAAGGACTTTAATAGTCACCGTACAGAACAAAATAATACTCCGGCAGCTCAGACTGGTAATAAACTGGGTCCAGGTCCGGAAAGGTGGCAGTGCTCCTCGTCCAGGCTAACCGGGAAATCCCAACCAGTAGATGCCGTCCAATAAAACAAAGAAAGGTGGACACAGCAAGCATAAACGAAGGCTGCAGAGATTCTGGAGCGGGGTCTGAAAAGAACAACGAGAATTAGCTTGCCTGGGGATAAAAACATAGCAGTAACGATAGTTCGTTTTACGGCCTAGTTACCACACTGATGAGAGTAATAATCTGGCACTGAAGAGGAGTTCAGCCCGGGTATAAATGCAGGTGAGTTGATAACATGATGAGGTGCAGCTGTGCGTGAACCGTCCTGGAGCTGGCCATGCCCCTCAACCTCCTCCAGGGCAAAGACAGACAGGGAACACAGGGAAAAACACGCAGGGCAGGAAAAGCACTGTTGCCCCTTAACAACTATTGCATATGAGTGCCTGTAATAGAAGCCATTGTTCCACCCTACCTTAATTACATTACAGTATTAATTACATACTGTAGCCTATATATGCATGTATTCAATGTTTTATTTTAATATACAGTATGACTAGCTATTTGTGTTCAACGTAAAGTTCACTACTATGTCTACAGTAGTAGAAGTGTTACGGTCGGCTGAGGGGTTGGACCCCAGAAGCAGAGTCAGACGCTGAAACAGGAGATTGAGGTTAACTTTTTTATTTTCCGTATAGGCTCAGAGTGAGTGAGATCATGCGGTGTGGTGGCTTTCCTGGTGGAAGTAGATGGGATCCGATGGTGGAGGGTTTAAGGCAGTCCAGGCTCGATGATCAGCTGGCCACAGGTTCAGAGAGGTAGCAGCTGGTGATAGAGGAAAACACAGATGAGGTTACTTGCAGCCAAGTTAAAGCAGGAGATAATAATTCCTTCACAGGAGTTTTTTAGCCTGGAAAGTTACCATGTGGAGAGTGGAAAAACAATTTGGTGATGAATGAGTGACTAACTGGGTTTCTTAATTAAATGTAGGCTACTGTGAAAAAAACACTGAACAACTAGTAGAATTAACTATTTTTTAAACTGGAGCCGATCATTCAGGGGAGCTATACCAAAAAATCACTTTAAATGCTCATATCTCCAGAACGCAAACAGATATTTCAACCTAAGCGTTAGTGTGTTGTGTCACGGACCCGTCTGGGCCCGCGTAGTCGCTCTCTCTTGCTATAGCTGTCTCTCTCGTTCTCTCTCTCTCTCGCTCTCTCTCTCTGTGTTCGTCAGGTGCTTCTCCCGGCCGTGTGGTTTTCTCCAGGTGTCCCGAGTTAGGGGTGATTACCCAGCCCTTGATAATCCTGCCTCGCTGGGAGCCTCACCACCAGATTGTCAACTATACTACCACAGTTAGTTCTTTCGCGCATACTCTATTCTTAGCCATCGTAATTCTTAGCCCTAGTTGTTTTTTTTCCTTGTCGTTTCCTAGTTTTGTTCAACCCCGTGCCTCTCTGTGCAACAAGACAGAGAGAGTCAAGTATTCCTACCATGATAACTAAACACACTAAAATACTTAAAGAAGACAATTTTCTGCCATCACATTTTGCTACAGCTCCGACACCTCCCTGTGCTCGTTTCCCCTACCCCGGACTGACGCTCTATTTCCTCTTCGCTCCGCTGCCATCGCCCCGCTCGGTACCTCTGCCTGTGTGATAGCCTACCCATGCTTGACCCTTTGCCTGCCCCTGGATACCCCCTGTCACCCATTCCCCTCGGAACCTTCGCCTGTTTATTCTGCCTGCCCGTGAATCGACCCCAGCCTGTCCCTGGACATTCTCTAGCCCACCGAGATCTAGTCCTGAAATAAATCCTGGTTTTCTACTCAATTATCCTGTGTCTGCGTTTGAGTTCTCCTGCCCTGCCCTACATTCTGGCCATCTCAGAACCTCAGCAGGCATGTTCTCCGACGATCCAGTAGAGAGGAACCGGTTTCAGCGATAACTTAGCTGGCAGAGCTCAAGGTTCAGCCAGCACGAGAACCTGTTTGCCCAGCTAGCCAGCAACATGGAGGCTTTGGCTGGCCAGATGGATGCCATCTCTGAACGCCTAGCTGCGGCTCCGGCTCCAGCCCCTCTGCCTCAGCTCGCTCCTGCTCCAGCCCCGTGAGCCCTTCTTACCGGCTCCGGAGAAGTATGACGGAGTGCTCTCTCGTCTTTGAGCTCCAGCCCCAGAACGAAGCCGCATAGCCTACGTACTAAACTCTGTTTTGGGGAGAGCTCTAGCCTGGGCATCAACTGTTTGGAATCATCGCCCAGAGATGTTACTAAGTTTGAGGTTTTCCGACAGGAGATGCTTCAGGTTTTTGATAACCCTGTCCGCGCTGGGGACGCAGCTCGCCGTCTCCTCACGATGTGCTAGGGTTCCCACAGTGTACCAGAGATCACTGTGGAGTTCCAGACGTTATCGACACGCAGCGGATGGAATGACATGGCTCTCCAGGGAGCTTTTCAGAGGGCACTAGAGGATTCCCTACAGGATGAGCTCGCCAGGCGGGACGAACAGGGTAGCCTAAACAAACTTATTGCCCTAGCCATTCAATTGGATAATCGTGTGCGTGAGCGACACCAGTAGGGAGAGGGATTTTGGTGAGTCAGCTATCCTGTTCTATTCCCTCTCGCTGTCAGCTACCAGTGTCTGGGAGAAGCAGCCGCTTCCTTTGTTGGTAGTAATTGATTCCGGAGCGGAGGACAGTTTTTTTTTACCATTCTGTGGCACGACAACTCGGGCTTCCCTTGGAGCCGCTCCCCGTTCCCCTGGTGGCTCACGCCCTTAACGGCAAGCAGATGGACCGGGTTACTCTACGCACCGTCCCGGTGAGGCTCCTGGTCTCAGGAAATCATAGCGAATCAATTCGGCTACACATAATCGACTGCCCGCAGACCCCGCTAGTCCTCGGAATGCCTTGGTTGCAGGCACACAATCCCCACCTGGACTGGCAAAAGGGGGGAGTCTTTTCTTGGAGTCCTACATGTCATGCTCAGTGTCTTCATTCCGCCGCGGCAGCAGCTCCCAGACCCAAATCCTCGCAGCAGACGCCACCGGATTTATCCTTGGTACCACAGATCTACCACAAGCTGGGTGAGGTTTTTAACAAGCAGAAGGCTTCCTATTTGCCTCCTCATCGACCTTATGATTGCGCTGTTGACATTAAGCCCGGAGCTTCACTTCCGAGGAGTCGCCTCTATAATTTATCCCGCCCAGAGCATGAGTCTATGGAGACATACATCTGTGAGTCCCTAGCCACCGGCCTCATCCTCCCCTCTTTGTCCCCGGTGGGTGCGGGGTTTTTCTTCGTGGGCAAGAAGGATGGTATCCTTCGACCCTGCATTGACTACCGAGGACTTAATGAAATCACGGTTAGGAATTCTTACCCCTTGCCACTTATCAACGCTGCATTCGCCACCCTGCACGGCGCTACAATATTCACCAAGCTCGACCTACGGAACGCATACCACCTTGTACGCATACGGGAGGGGACGAGTAGAAGACGGCATTCAACACCCCGCTGGGACACTTCGAGTACTTCGAGCCGTTTGGCCTGACTAACGCCCCTGCCGTTTTTCGTTGGTAAATGACATTCTCAGAGACATGTTAAATTGTTTTGTGTTTGTCTACATAGACAATATATTGATTTACTCCCGGTCCCTTGCTGAACAAGAGCGCCACGTCAAGCTCGTGTTGCAGCGCCTCTTGGAGAATAGGCTTTTTGTTAAAGCCGAGAAGTGTACCTTTCATGCTCCCCAGGTATCCTTCCTGGGGTTCATCCTCTCGGCGGGGGAGGTGAGGATGGATCAGGCTAAGGTGGCAGCCGTTTCTGATTGGCCCATTCCGACCACCAGGAGGGAGTTGCAACGATTTCTTGGTTTTGCAAACTTTTACCGAAGATTCATCCGCAATTATAGTCGCCTAGCAGCCCCCCTCACCACCCTCACTTCCCCAGCCTCCCCGTTTCGTTGGTCTCAAGCAGCGGAGGTGGCCTTCTCTGAGCTCAGGCGCTGTTTTACCATGGCTCCCATTTTAATTCACCCTGACCCAGCTCGCCAATTCGTGGTCGAAGGGGACGCCTCAGAGGTCGGCGTAGGAGCGGTATTGTCTCAAAGATACTCCAATGATGACAAGCTTCACCCCTGTGAGTTCTTTTCGCGTAAACTAAGCCCCGTGGAGAGGAACTACGATATTGGGAACCAGGAACTACTCGTGGTGAAGCTGGCACTTGAAGAGTGGAGGCATTGACTGGAGGGTTCGGGGCAGCCCTTCATCATCTGGACGGATCACCTTAACCTAGAGTATTTACGCACAGCCAAGCGCATTAATTGTAGGCAGGCCAGATGGGCACTGTTTTTTGGACGGTTCCAATTCTCCCTTACCTATCGTCCAGGTTCTCGAAACGTTAAGCCATACGCACTCTCTCGGCAGTATACCCTCGAGGAAGCAGGGGAGGAACCAGCACTGCCCACCTCCTGCTTCATCGCCACCTTCACCTGGAAGATCAAGACGATCGTGCAGCAGGCTCAGGCCCACTATCCTATACCGAGGGAGACTCTGGTGGGACTTCTATACGTGCCCGATCAAGTACGCTCTCAGGTTTCTCAGTAAGGCCGCGCACCTAGTCGCTCTAGAGAAGCTTCCCTCGAGCCGGGAGACAGCGGATATCTTAGTCCGAGAGGTTTTCAGTGTCCACGGAGTTCCATCAGACCTTGTTTCTGCCAGAGGACCCCAATTCACGTCTCAGGTCTGGAAAGCGTTCTGCGCAGCCCTCGGAGCAACAGCGAGTCTTTCATCTGGCTACCACCCTTCAGACTAATGGGCAGACCGAGAGACTTAACCAGGAGTTGGAGACCGCATTACGATGTATGGCTTCCTCCAATCCCTCTTCTTGGAGCGACGTTCTGCCATGGGTAGAATACGCGCACAACACTCTCCCCAGTTCGGCCTCTGGGTTATCGTCATTAGAGTCCTCTCTGGGATACCAGCCTCCGCTGTTTCCGTCCCAGGAGCAAGAGGTCACAGTTCCATCCATCCAAGCCCACATGCAACGTTGTCTTTGGGTATGGAGACAGGCTCGGACAAATTTGCTTCGCACAGTGGATCAAAACCAACGGATGGCTAATCGCCACCGAGCGCCTGCCCCTATTTACACCCCTGGTCAGAGCGTGTGGCTTAGCAGCAGGAACCTACCTCTCAGGGGGGAGCCGAGAAAGCTGTCTCCCCGATACGTTGGACCTTTTCCCATAGGGAGGGTCATTAATCCCAATGCTGTTCATCTGAGTATTCCGTCAAACTGGAGAAATCACCCAATCTTCAACGTTTCTCAACTCAAACCTGTGGCTACAAGTCCTCTTGCCCCCTCTTGACATTCTTTAGCCCACCGAGATCTAGTCCTGAATTAAATCCTGGTTTTCTACTCAATTATCCCGTGTCTGCGTTAGAGTTCTCCTGCCCGGTCTAATGAAATTTAATCTATCAATCAAAGGCCTTAGAAATGCTTGACCACCATCAACCTTTGTCTGTATAAGGACATATAAGTCCCCAACATCCAATAAAAATGTGGTCCTGGTCGGCCTTTGGGGGACGCTACAGCGCATCAACAAACTTGAGATTTTCAAATAGCGATATCTCGGTGCTCCTTTGAGCTAAGGTCACCGCAATCATCACATGTTTGTCCCATTAAAGGGCCAGTATGTAGTTTTTAGTGACATCTAGTGGTGAGCGTTGCGAACAGCCAGTCACTCACGGCCTACCCCTCCCTTTGCAAACACGAAGGAGAAGCTATGGTGGCCGACGTAGGATACAA
>JAOEHI010047037.1:0-20681 GCA_025447815.1 Percopsis transmontana | reverse complement strand
AGGTTTGCTCATAATTCCAATTGATTCTTGTTCTGAAAGGCCTTTTCTATTACCAAGATAAATATGGAGACATGTTATTGGAGAAATGTAAAGAAATATGAACTTAAAGTAAGCCCCAAGATCAATGGCCCTAATCCTCTTCCGTACAATTGCGTTGTGAGTCTGTCCAAAAAAAACATGAGACTGGAGCATGCGCGCTGTTTCTACAATGTGGACGGACGGAAAGTCAACAAAAGGGGTAGGGATCCCCAACGAAACACGTATGCAAGACTTTCTTCATCTAAACCCCTTGTTTGAATTTATTGCATCTCAGCAGTTGCAAAAGCACTCTGGCAGATTATATCCAAGTCCGAGACGTTTCCAAATATTGCAAAATAACGAGCACCTACAGAGTGATTTCTCGGTGGCCCTGGTAATGTAACATGATGCTTACTCGTTTGCCATCACATGGATGGAAATTTCCACTGAGACGCCCTCGTTGTTAAATGGGAAGGGTCTCCTTCCTGGTCTTCACTAGTCCACCTCCTCGCCCACCGCTGCAGCTGTCCCAGGCCAATAAATTAGGTAGGACTCCTATCATTTAATTCATTTGTTAGACTATACTGATCTGATGCTTATTATGTATATGTATGGGTTAAATATTAGCATACATGTTTAATTCTGGTTGCGTAGGTTGTATCAATAGAAAGCATACTTTGGTTATAGGTAGAAATAGCCACTTAGCGATTCCTTGTAAATGACGCCTTTTTAAAATTCTAGAAATACAGTAGGCTACTATAGGCTATTATTCGTGTGCAGAATATCTTCTCAACCAGACTATTACTTTATGTTTTATAAAGCGTTAGGGCTAGAGGTCTGTAGATGGCTTCATGGGTGTTGTCTAAAGTCAATACCAAACCAACCAAACCAGCGTAAACGCCAAACATGATCGTTTTCTTTACGAACTTGGAACTAGGCTATATTATAGTATCATGTGATATAACTGTAATATAATTTAGACATGCATTAAATGATTTAGTATTTGACTCACACTACCATTTACACGTTCCTGTTGCTTCTGTTAAGTCCACTACCTTAAGTCCGCTACATTTTCATTATTATACTTCATTATTATACTACATTATTATAGCCTACTGTCCGTGTTATATTTCCTTTTTTTGGTTAAGTTATATTTAGATAAATCAATTTACTGTAGCCTACTGATGGGTTGATAAGTTCCAAAGAAGCAGTTTGTTGTGATAAATAAAATAAAAATGTATATAGCCATACTTATATACCAATAGATATATCCAGTTTAATTCTATCGATCCGTAGATTATTGGTTAATGGAAATGTGTAGGCTACTTGTACTTTAAAAGTCAAGTGGTAGTGGTAAGTGTAGTACTTTAAGTAGTATGTGCACCTCCCCCTTTCACCTTTGGTGAATGTTTTTTTGTTGATCTCACTTAAGAAATTGGCCTGCTATTACATAAGACTTACTCTAGAATAATTTTGCTTTTGTGTTGCCATCATTTCACAATTTCTTATTGCTTAGTTTTTTATCAGACGTCTGAACATTTTGTTCAGCTGCTGACTACTATAGCTTTGCTTTAGAGAGCCTAAAGGCCACTGTATACTTATAACAAACAGGGTCTGCGCCCCTGTGTACTGTAGGCAAATGCCAGTATACTTACTGCAACGCTCTGACTATTGTAAACTACATTGCCCACACTGCTGTGCGGTTGTGGCGTGTTGGTGACATTACAGGAATGCGATTAATCTTAGTGCCAATATAGTTTTCAAACTTATAAACCACAACATCAAGCCAGAATATGACCACCATTCAAACAGAATGGTGGTAGTTCTTCTCAAAGGGAGGCATGTCATGGTGATTAGGGGCATAATGCATATTCTGATCAAATATTACAGTTTTCATGTATGCACTTCATACTTATTACATGTTTAAGCTTGAAGGCTGTTTGACAATACACACAAACATTCTATGACAAAACAATGGAGAGTGCTACCACTTCCTGAATCCTCATTACAAAAAGTGTTCAAATAACATACCACAATAACCATTGAGATCACTTGTCTTACAGTGAACATCCCACTGGGTAAATCACAAGAGTTGATACAAGTTTTCTATTCTTTCAACTGAAGCACATACTGTGTGGGCACATAGCGCCAGCGCAGACATAATGACAGTTGAGTTGGGCGCAAGGTGTTTTTTCTCTCGCCTGGGCATGTTTGCTAATTTCCTGGTAAAATGACATCGCTTGCGCCGAAATAGACGCGGGGCCGCAGTAGAGGGTGTCAGTCAAAATCAGGTGGCGCAGTGCTAGTTTGGTGTCAAATTAAAACAAATATTGCGCTACTGTCTCCACCTGGTCAGACCAAGTCTTAGCACAGACACAGGCCTTGTGTGGTAGTTTCTGGGCTTTAGGAGAAGGTGCACTAAGCACAGACTCAAAAATCACACATGCCAC
Organism: Percopsis transmontana; assembly: GCA_025447815.1. NCBI lineage: Eukaryota > Metazoa > Chordata > Actinopteri > Percopsiformes > Percopsidae > Percopsis > Percopsis transmontana. The sequence continues at coordinate 18,213 of JAOEHI010047037.1, read as the reverse complement.
ATTTGTGTAAGTTATGTTGGCCTATTTTCTGAATAATTTAACTAATGGCTTTAACTAATTAACCTTTTTAATCACAAAACAAAATATATGCACATGTATCCATGTGGTTTATTAGATGTGCCATATTTGTGCACTGGGCAAATGTGCACTTCCCGAACAAGGACATCAGTTTTGACAGTTTCCTCCCCAGAGAAGCTTTTCTGCTGGCCTGGACTTTCGCCGTCTATTGCGAAATTGGAAGTTAGCTGAGACAGAGAGCGCGCTGCTCTTAAAGGGAATGAGAGGAGCTGATTTGATTGGCCGTAATTGAAGACTCCTACTGATAATTTATTCACTCTAATCCAAACCTTTTACATCTGCGCCGCAATTGCGGCCACTTACTGCCCACTTACCGCCGTCCCGAAATTAGCAAAAAAGTATTGGCCACACCTTGGATCGACTTGCGCCGTGCGCCTCCGCTTGCGCCTAGACCAGGAAAGTAGGGCCCATGGTCTTTCACAAAGACTTCTCTGTTAGCTCATAAATATTCAGGTAGGTCTACCACCCGTTTTGAATGCTTATTTACCTATTCACACCTGTCAGCAGGGTGGAGAAGTTGTGTTGGATGCCTTGAATTGGCTGTTTAAACACCCTGAGTGAGATAACAGATGTAGGTCGCGTCTAACATGCTTTCAAAAATAGGTAATGCAATTTGAAGAGTCACTGGGACCCACCAGTGGCACAGAGACTAAGCACAAATCCCGGTTTAAGTCCCAATAGAGAGTGACATTATTAACACAATTCCAGAAATAGTTCACAGGGAGTCTAGTTAAAAATATTTCATGTTTTTCCAAAACACTGTCACCATGTTCAAATTAAATGAATTGAGAAGGACTATCACATAGGAGTGAATATGTTGGCTATTTTTAACTCAAGCATTGCATATTTCAGTAAGGTGCACAGTGAAGCCACTTTGCAATATGCCTCTAAGCATAAAATGGGTAGGCTTAATGTACTTTTATGTAACACTCAATTCACAAGACTAATTAACTGTTTTCACTGTGTAGAGGCATATTGACAATAGAAATGAACATTGCAGGACATACAATAGACAGGAGACAAGACATATTGCTGTCCATACATTTAGCATGCCTTTACATCTGCCTTCTACTCTAGCAGTGCGGTATGAAAGATATTGCATTTGAGAGTCTAGCAGCAGTGCAGTGGAACAGCAAACACGGCATAAATAAACACAGATGGATCATGCCGTTGCAAGTACAAGCCATAAATGTTGGGGAATTTATTCAATCATGCCGCCAGCCTTGGTGACAGAACTTGAAGTCATTAATCACAAAGGTTGAGCACTGTATGCTTTATTAAGTAATGAACTGCAAGCCCAGACTTGTGGATTCAACTGTTCAATACATTGATATGTACCCAGCTTTGAGTGACACAGTGACTGCTTTTGTACACTTTTGTACATTTCCCAGCAGTCTAAAAGTGGCCATGATTTTGAGGGGAATATGTTTGTTAGAATGACTGAAAGGAGGAACAGTCACATCATGTTAGATATTAACAGGTAGATGAACATATCACTTGACCCTCAATCTAACTCTAAATTAACCCTAACCCATCTAGGTCTTTTGGCTTGTTTGAAGAAGCAAGAATAACTATTTTGTGTTGGGCAACTCAAAGATCCACATCTAAAGCTTGACTTTACAGTAAAGCTGTGCTCTTTTGTCATTTACATTGAAGCTGTCCGCAGATCAATACCAACCGATAAGACATCAATTTCTACATGTTTCATCCGGGCCTATAAGGCCTGATACAGACTCAAACAATGCCAGAAATGTAAAGAAATGTTTTATGTAGAAGTTACTTATTTACTGTTTAGCCATTTCAACTTCTGCATTGGTTCTATATAGCTTTCGGTTCTATTCAGGTCTTCGATTCATCAATCCAATCCACCAAAAATGAGTACAAAATAGTTGGTGAATTTATAATTTAATACTTTTAACATATCACACCATTGAGGACAGAATATTTGATATTGGAATATTTAATCTCTGCTAAAATAAAGTTCTGTGGTAAAGCAATAGCTTCCAGGTGTTAAAGGGATTATGGGTTTTCCTCTAGGTTGTCTGCTTACTGCAATCTTAATGACAGTTGATAAATTGACATGAAAACTGCCTTCCTAATTGTTCCTTTGAGCACTAAATAATCCCACATTATATAATTTTATATAATTATATAAACCAGTGTAAACCATAAAAACTGCTGCAGGAGTACAAATTATATTTCTCAGTATTTTGAGGTTTATAGGGACTTGAAGATATATAGTTTATCCAATTGTATTATTCTAAGTGGGCATTAATGAACACTCCTAAAGTCCACAGGCACCGCAATTTAAACATCACTCACAGTAGATAAGCTATTCATAAATTTAGAAATTAATTTATTCTGTATCAATCGAGCATTTATGTGACAAGAAACCAAAAATTTAAACAAAGCACTTTCATAGCAATTCATTTCTGGAGTAAAAACTACTGTATGATCCATGATCAATCTAGCGTGTCTTTTACACTGATTAATGGGAAGTGTCATTGTTTTTTATTTTATTGGCCATAAAGTAGTGGATAACCATATAGGCAAGGCAGCTATATATTTATAGCACATTATATACTTAGTGGTAATTCAAAGTGCTTTACAAATAAGATAAAGCAAAGAACAAATAAAAAGACAATTGATTAAGATAAAAGATTAAATAAGAAAAATGTAAACAAAACATAAAATACAATTGAATACAACAGAATACAATATATTTTTAAAAAGTGCCTTTTTAAAAACAGTGAAGTTTTTAGTCTAGATTTAAACATTTCTAGGGTTGGAGCACCTCTGAGATCATCAGTGAGTTGGTTCCAGCGATGTGCAGCATAATGACTAAAAGCTGCTTCACCTTGTCACTACTAGCAGTAGTGACAGTAGCAGCAGTAGCAGTACACTCCCTAGCAACCTGAGAGGCCTGGCCAGTCTATATACTCAATAAACATTTCCGATACGGCCATATAGCCTAGAATGTGAATCTAATAATCCAATAGTCTTAGATTTTTAGAAAGATCGTTTTGGATCTGATTCTAGCCCCAAAGTGGGGTCGGGGTTAGCCTCCCTATTGGGACTCCCATGCTTAACCGTAGAACGCCATATAATGGATACTTTCAACACTTTGGAGACCGGCCCACATGTTCCGACCTGTAGGAAGGGTAATGCTGGATAATATGGGACTTGTCTGGACATGTTCACGTGTACCCCTTAAGTGCACGGAACCTGAGAGACTGTTGTGATCCCCTTCCACACATACTGTAGGTCTACTATCCCTAAATTTCCGTGTCAAGAGTCAAGTTTTATTCATACTTACCTTATTGTTTTCAGATAGATTGGCGAAGGCTGGATATTAGCACTCCAAAGCTCTCCTTGATCTTGTTTCAGTGTCAAATTTCAATTTTTTCAGACATTTTTTTCTTTTTGTTTGGTGATTTACAAACCAAACTGCCACTACATCAACAAATGCCCACCTGGACTTTTGTTTCAAACTAGAAACATAACAGCTGTATGTGAATTTATACACTCCACAAGTGACTCTTGTTGCTGTTCACACATGACGCCCATACGGAAAAGTTCCAGAACATTGATGGATGTGAAAGGGTGCCATGCAGAGCCCAGTTGAAATATTCACTGATACATATGTTTTTATGGGGGATTTAGTCTGAAAATGTAATCATATTTTCAAAAATTTCTTCTAGTAAAAGTTCCTAAATAGACCTGCTCATGTTGGTCTGATATTCTCATTTGATGTTCTCAGATCATTAAATGTACTGGTGCATCTCTGTAAATGTGACTTTAAGGCCATTAAGACCTTGACCCTGACCTGTGCACTGCGTATGCCTCAGCTACATGAGGGCCAGAGTTTGCTTGACACCTCAAAAAGGCTAATGTGATGACATGCCTCGTGTCATGCCACATCTAATGGATTCCTATGCATAACACACCAACCAAGGGGGGCCAGAAGGGCATTGTCCTTTGAATAGAAAACGCTTGTGAAGCTCCATGCAGACATGGAGTCACTTATTTGTTAGCCATAACTAGGTGTTACATAGTCATCTCCCATTATTTGCACAAGGAGAAATAATTATCTGTTATGAGGATAAATGTTATATTCAGTAAGCAAATTAAATGAGCGTAGCCTGATGGGTAGAGTAACATTGCTTTTCCCACCCTCAGGAAAGGGAGGTTTAATGCCTGCAGTTGTCTCAAAGAACCCTTGAGCAAATAGTGATTGGTGCTTTTAAAATACTTTCCTTTTGATTTGTCTGAAGAAATAAATGACTTCCAACTTTTATGCAAACGGAAACATCTGGTGGCACTGACGTTCTGTGTGGGGTATATACAGAACATTGCACAGCATAGAGGGTTATTTTAGTTGTGATCACATTACAGTACTTTAAGACTGGTGCAAAAGAGGAGTGAGGGGTCTATTGGGATCAGGTATCATTTCAAACAATTAATAGATACATCAACCCTGTTTTTCTCCTCATACAGAAAACATGCAGGTTAGCTCTGTATACACACCAAGAAACCTAGGGAAAGGATAATTGCCAAAGTATTTTTTCAGTGTGGTTGGGGTCTGAGTGACCACAGTCGGATCATGCTTCCACTTTGAAATTCTCCAATTGAAACCAAGTTATGGTTAAAGTGGGCAGTGATCCAGACACTTAAATGTTTAACAGTAGTGGAGTGTAGTATAGTATAGTATTAGTATAAATTTATCAAATGGTTTATGCCCCTTTGGTTTATAGTTCAGAAAGCTTTTTGTCCTCCTGTTACCCAAACAAACTTTTACAGCTGGTTTCAGCCCTCATACTCACAAACAACCCCCAACCATACTGTACATTCAATCAGTTTTAATCAGAGCGTACCATAACCAGAACATCTAGTTGTAGTTCTGTGTCAGTTACGAATGTGGCCTGTTGAATCTTTACCTGCACATTTATGTCGAAGTTAAAGGTACAATCCTCAATTGTACCAGCTCACTGTTTATTCTTAAAACAAACTACATCATCTACATCATCTGTCTGCAGGGGAAGGAGTAGAGAGGAATATACTCTCAAAAATAACGTTGATTTAAACCACAAGGGTGATTCTGGACAGACATTGAACGTATTCACTCAGGGGTGGGGAAAATTTTGTTCTGCCAAGTCTGTTGAATAGGTGGAACATGCCAATAGCCTACAAATACAATGTTTACAACAACACTAATTGCAGGAAAATGACAATTTATCCGCAGTCTCCCAGAGTTTGGAAACATGGAAGGAAGAGCACGATAAAAAAACACAAGATAATAAACCATCATGCATATCCTTCTTGACCGCACTCTAAACAAGAAGTAGCCTGAGTTTTTACTTCAAAATAAAGGTTCAGATAATTAAATTATATACTATACCAACAGTACATTAACATGTAAATATTCAAGATTATAGCCAAGTCAATCATGCTTACACATTTCTATTAACTAATATATCTTACTATTATCAATTCTAATAACTTCTAATCACCTAATCAATGCACTCTATTATTTATTAATTATTAACTTAACTAGGCCTACTATATTTACATATTTATGAATAAATTGGATGTAATCGGCAGCTATAAATATTGAATGGATCAGATCGGGATACCAAAATAGTTGATCGGGACATCCCTACTAGCTACTGCTTCCCTGCAGACCGCTCTCTCCTCTCCCCCACAAAAGTTTGTGACCTCACCCTAACTCCAACCACACCATCCTCTCACGAGCCAGCTCCTGCCCTAGTGTGGAATGTCGCCAGATTGACTCAGAGCAGATGTTCCCAGTCGCAGGTGATTGGGTAGAAGTCCCAGACCACTGTTTGGTCAACTTGACTTGAAGATTGTTACATAGTTCTTTGTTGATTTGATTAAATTTTACAAGCTTTATTAGAACAATCAAATCTCTTTTTTAGTTGTCGCTTTAGAAAATAACATGGAATCCTGATGTCCTAATATTGTAACTGTTTTACTGTTACTGTTTACTGTGTTTGTCCATTCATTCATTTGTACATACTGTAAATAGAAGTTTGTCACTGTAGGTTTTTGACCACAACATACACTGTTTCAAAATATGAGGATGGCACATTTAAATACATTAGATACACTTACAGCATATAATTATGGATACACAGTGTTGGGGTTGTTACTCAAAAAAGTAATGTATCACACATTACTTTATTACTTTACTTAATTACTCTCTGTGGAAAGTAATTTATTACACTACATTACTTGCGTTACTCTACAACATTGCCTGAGATGCATTGTCACGTAATTGCCAGTTAAAAATATATAACGTTAAACCTTAAATACAGTATGCCCACATTTTAGCTCAAATCCCTAATAAGGAGGACAAGATCTTAAAATAATACCACAAAGCCGACAGCAAAGTCGATAAAAACCAGTCCAAAGAGCACTTCACAGAAAAAGGATGTGGTGAGAACAAGGCTCAATTGCGCGTAAATACAGAATTGTTTGATTAGTAACTGTAATGTGATTACTGAATTTAGGAACAGTAATGCGTTACATTACTGTGTTACATACACTTGTAATGTGATCACAGTAATGTGTTAGTTTGTAATGCCTTACCCCCAACTCTGTGGATACATATACTAAAGAGTGCAGGCATAGATGTAATTTCTATCGGCCATTGTGTAGACATAGTCTATTGCCAAGTACAAACAGTCTAATTTTGTGTGGTAATGTACCTGTGTATGCCCCGCCAGGGTTTCTCAACTTGCATTGCTGGCACACAAAGGGTTTGTCATACATACACTGCCATATGTTTAAACACTTCCACATAGAGGATTACATTTGGATATCAGTAGTGACCATAACCTTGGACACAGCGACATCCCAAATACTGCTCTGTGATTGGTCTACCTGAGGCCTTCCCCTGTCCAGGGATGGTTGCCCTCGGGCCCTGGCAGATCAATGGGTGCTTGCATGCCTGTGTGTGTGACTGTGTGTTCTAATGAAGGTACAAATGCAGCGAAACAGTGACGCGATTAGCAGTTGATTCCAGGGTCAGAGGTGTGTGTGTGTGCGCGCGAGTGTATGTGTTTGTAGGAGGGCGTTTGTTGTTTGTTCAGTGAGTCCAGGGCAGCGATGGACAAACAGCTGCAATCAGGCCAGCTATGTCATCAGCCCCTCATCTTCCACATGGATTTGGTGTGCGGTTAACCGCATTCATGTCTGTGGTCATGTGACACGACGTTTAACCTGTGGCTCGGGAATTGATTGTGGCTATTTAACAGTGCTGGTTTACTCAGCGCTGGGTTTGGTCTAATATTCGACAGTTTAGTCCAAATGTCCCCTTTTTGAAGAATGTAATGGATTCGTCTAGGCAAATTGAGAAATGTGTGGACTTTCCTCAGTGTTCTTTTTTTGTACCTTCAAAGGTTCGATAGGAATTTATTAGCGAAGTTTGAAGCTTTAACAAGGTTGTGGGCTGGGAGGTGTACGACGACATTGAGACTATAAAATCCCAAACCCAACCTAGTCCAAACTCCTATTGGAACTAAATGCTTAGGTTGCTATAGGATATGGAGTGATATACAGATGTGGACAAATTTGTTGGTACCCTTACAGCTCATTGAAACAATGCTTCATTCCTCATGAAAAGTGATGAAATAAAAAGCAATTGTCTCATGTTTACCTGCATGCCTTTGGTATGTCATAGAATAAAGCAAAGAAAGTGTGAAAAAAGATAAATTATTGCATATTCTACAAAGATATTCTAAAATGTCCTGGATAGATTTGTTGGTACCCCTAGAAAATATTTGGATTATAATGATATTTCAAACTAACTTCAATCTTGTAATCAGTCAGCCTATTTAAATGGAGACAAGTAGTCACTCTGAGGCTTGGTTTCATCGTGTGCCCAGTGTCAGAAAGCTTTGTCTCAGTCTCAGTCTCAGTCGCAGAACATGGGTCCTCCAACAGGATAATGACCCAAAACACTCAGCTAAAAGCACCCAAGAAATATGCAGTCTGAGAAGGTACCATTCAAACCTGAGACAGCTGCAGCAGTTTGCTCGGGAAAAGTGGGCCAAACTACCTGTTGACAGGTGCATAAGTCTCATTGAGAGCTACAGAAATCGCTTATTTGCAGTGATTGCCTCTAAAGGTTGTGCAACAAAATATTAGGTCATTTTTTCCCATGTGATTTTCATTTGTTTTATTTATATTAAATATTCTGTTGAATTAAAAATCAGATGCATAAGTGAAATATTGAAATTCAGAGAAAATTGTGGGTTCTTCTTTTCTTGCGGAAGGGTACAAACAAATTTGTCCATGTCTGTAGATGCCACAACCTGGCTGCCTCATGATTTTTCTTTTCAGGAACAAGTAGGCACAAATGCACACATGCAAAAGGTTAGCAAACACACACAGCTTGAAAGCACGGTGGCCAACCAAGCATCCATCTTCCTTGTTAGCAGCAATACCAGTCACAATTACAATTAGGTAATTTAGCTATCCAAAGCGATTTATAATCGAGTATTAAGAAGCAGGTACGGTTAAGAAATCTTTCTCAAGGATGCTTACACTCGAACTTTGCTCACTGAGTTGGCAACTGAACATTCTAGCTTCAAGGCTCTTGAAACTGGAACGCTCTAAAGGCTCTTAATGGTCAGGCCCCATCAGACCTTATTCACTGGCACTCAGCTCCTAGGTCTCTTAGACCTAACAACAAATATCTCTTTTATGGCTCACGGTCACGACTAAAACTAAAAGGTGACAGAGCCTTTGTAGTTGCTGTTCCACGATTGTGAAACCAGTTGCCGTTTGGTATTAGCTGTGCTCCCTCCATCTTTGTTTTTAAATCTAGGTATCTATTTTTATTCACTGGCCTTTTCGGCCCACTAGTCTCTCAATCTGTTGTCATGTCTGTAATTCTGTATTTGTCCCTTGTTGTTTATTGTTGTCATTGGTATGTTTCTCTTTGTTTTTACTTTTTTCTTTATATTTTAATGTCCTTTTGCACGGCACTTTGGTGCTGTCCTTTTGTACAGCACTTTGGTCAGCTTAAGCTGTGTTTAAATGTGCTCTAGAAATAAACTTTACTTACTTACTTATCGCAAAATGACAATGGCAGGAATTAGTTACACATCCATTTAAAAGGACATTTACAAAACCAGAGCTGCTTTCCGCCACCAGCTTAAGTGGAGCTTCACAGTGCCAAATACAGTTCCAAGTATTCCAATTCCAAGTATTTTCCAAATTCATGTATTTTTGTCAGGGAGCCAACTTCTGTTCAGTTTTACTGATGCCTCATGTCAAATTGTATGAAGATAAAATTTTGCATAATGGCCCTGCAGAATTATCGTTCCCCACCAACACACACACATACTCCTCAAAGTTCTTTTGCTGTACTCTTGTTTTTACTAGTTTATATCTTCCTTTTTCCCCTTTTTCTAAGCAGGGTTCCCAATGATGGGGACCGCCCAGTGGCATTTTTATAAATGCTGGGGACCCAGCTCTGTGTGTGTGTCAGTGGGTTTCTGTTTGCGCATGCTCAGAGGGGGAGGGGCCAATTTGTCCAACCACATTGGCCTTAGAGGGCACCTCCCCTACACTCTTAAAAAGCCAATGCGCTCACCTGAGATGCAAAAAATCCAAAGCTCATCTCTCTTGTAGGCTGCTACCATTCTTATTTTCCCCCAAACATTTCTTATTAAAAGATAATCGGACACAACTCTGGTGAAATCTCACAGAAGACATATTGTGTGAGTGAGTACACATTGTTTTACTATTTGGCAATATCGGCTGCAAGCTACATTTTGTAGAATTTGACTGTAGGTATGTCTTCTTCAATTTATTTTCTGCCATGAAGGTCAGACTAAACAATCACCTTTTGAAAGTTTGAAGCCCTCTTAAAACATTGGAATGTAAGATTATGTAAGACGATGTAGGAATACAAAGAAGTTTGTCTTTATGATGAATTTCTTTACGTACTTGAGTTTTAACTATGCTGCATGGGTGTGTGCAGAACCCTACTCTGCTTGTTTTCACAGCTCAACTGGGTGTGCTTCTTTCTGCCTGAAGGAATCTCTCTGAATACCAGTTGCTTGACTGATTTAAGAGTCTTTATTTCTGAGAGATGTTATGATTTGTCTGGACATTTAAATGCCTTCATCTGCAGTTTATTTATTTGGTGATATAGTGTAATGTCAATGATGTCGTGATATGTTTGATTTTGCACTTTTGTACTAGTCTGTTTTAGCTGGTGGAAATACAGGAATACCTCTATGAACCTGGTAATCACATACACGTTACTAAAAATAGTTTATTTTCCTTTTTGCAGTGAATAGTTGTCAGTATTGCCCAACGGCCAACTCTGTATAGAGCTGTTTCAGTCTGTACGTTTTATACACAGACAGGAAAAAAATACATATTATATTGGGTTACACTTTAAATTACTGTCTGTCAATAACATAGTAAGATACTGTAATTACTGTGTATTATACATGGAAAATATTGCCCATTATTTTTCAACTTCACAAATTCAGGTTGAAATTTAGGTTAATCTTCTTCCACTATCCGCACAATCCCACCACCACCACACACATAACCACCGAAGCTTGGAGCAGGCTCTGAGCAGCATGTTACCATTGGTTACAATATTGTATCGGCAATCCATGGCTCTTCCTGTGATACCCGGGTGGTGATTGTTAAACCTGAATTTTAACCTGAATTTCAACTTGAATTTGAGGTTGACAAAATAATGGGTTGACTATTACCTGCCAAATAATGAAGATGGTATTTTAAGAACCCAAAAAATTTCAAGCATAGTAAATGCTGTTTTTTTTTTCTCAAATTGACATTTTGCATTGAAGTTATGAGTACCTACGATTACTGGTATGTTTTGGGGTTATAACCTAGTTAATTACTACATATTGGTCACACATACATATTTTTTCCTTTATATTACTCAGTAATTTCTGAGAATTACTATTTAATTAACAGCCTGTAATTTAAAGCACTTTGTTCATTCTTCATCATTCTAAAATGGGTTGTCCCAAATTTTAATTTTTACTGTACAGTACAGTATAAGGACTAATCAAGTTCTCTTATACATTCTGTAGACACTTTCATTTTAGCTCTGCTCGGATCTCGGAACTTTGTGTGCAAATCGTATTGATCTGGGTGCAGATAAACAAAAGGATGCGTACTTTGACATTGTTTGCAGGCATCCTCAAGGCCTCATGACACAGTAGCATGTTGACTGTGAAACACAGTTACTATGTCAGAACATAATTAAGTAACTATTTTCTTTCTACCAGTTTTGAACACATTTTGTGGGAACACTTTGCCCACATTTACTAACCCCTCACAAATGTACATTCTTTGGGAATGGATGGGAGTAAACCAACTTTTCTTTCAGCACTCAAAGCTGTGAGGTTCTAAATAATTCATACACTAATTATCATTATTGGCTGAATATTCCTTTAGGCACATATTGGAAAGAAATTGAGCACCTGGTTTTCTGGCCTGTGGGGGAAAAAAGATTTAAATCTGTACTGGTGCAACTGTATTGTGTTTCTGTATCTGTTGCCATGGTGCACATACAGTATCTCATTTTCTTAGTGTGTGAACGGAGGCAGGGGAAAACAGTTTTGGGAACTTTCACGGAACAGAGCCCTGGCAAGCCGCTCCTCTGTTTTCATCCAATACCATCAAAGAAGTCTTTGTGAGTGACGAATAGGAGTTGGACTCTGTGTAATAGGCTGTTAAAAATACCTTTTTTGCAGAGCAGTACGTGCTCTGTTCACCGCCCCTAATTGCTTTCTTACATAATAGACATAATTGATTCATGAATACTGCTGAGAATGTAAACCATTGCGGTTGAGTAAACTGCTTTGAAAGGGAATTTGCACTAGGTGGTCTGTAGGTAGTAGCTACAAGGCGGCTGAATGTACTTATTGCATCTTTGTCATAATTACCACTGTAAGAGTTTAGTCTTTGTCAATGACATGAAATATTTTACAATACCTAATGCATACCTAATCTATTACCATTGTAGTACACTATCCCATTGGGATTGAGTAGTATACTGTAACATGATTACAATAATGAAAACCCACCGTTTGCCGTTTGTATACAGTGTGTTCCAAAAGTCTGAGTCCATTACCAAGAACTGTTTGTTTTATCACTCACCCAAAACAAACACAAAATCTTTACAATCTTTACAAAAAAAATGACAAATAAGTCATTTAGCAGACGCTTTTATCCAAAGCGACTCATCCAAAGCGACTCATCCAAAGCGACTTATCCAAAGCGACTTTGTGCCGGTTGTTAGGGTGTGATGTTAATTTTGGCTCTGAGACTCAAGACATTTTGTTAAGATCAACAAAAAGTTATCAGAGGACTAACTCCAGTTCTAATGCCAGTGCTCAATGGAGTAACATGCATTCATCTTTAATATGACAAAATACTGTCATATTGTGCCGGTTGTTAGGGTGTGATGTTAATTTTGGCTCCGAGACCCATGTTCAGTCATAGTCAAGGTGCTAGGATCAGTTTCAGTTGAGGTGGCAGTTACAGTGAATTACACATATAGATATGTATACAGTGTATATAAAGTGAATTTATTTATATCACACTATTTAAACAACTGTTGTGCAATTGCAGTTGCTTTTTAAATAAGTGGAGTGACCAAGACACTGAGCCTGTTGACTAATTTGCGATTTGCAAATGCACTAATGTCACATTATGTCACCTTAGGTCACTGTTTGCGCAAGGACAAATGTACAGTATGTGCAAAATGCAAACGCAGTATGTGCAAATGTTTTATTGACTAATCTAATAATAATTCATAGCAAGCACAAATATCCTTTTCAAGTCACATCAACATGTTGCAATCTTTGAGTTTCAATTCAAAATGACAGCAACATTTGTAAAAATGGTTTTAACCACAAGGATAATTTTAGTACCTTTTTTAAATATACAGTAAGTCGTCCATCATCATCTAATGATTTCTTTGTATTTTACATTTTTCAGGTAGCTAGGCTTCCCTGAGGTCAAGAGTGAAGAAACATTACCGCCTTGTGAACTTTAGTGAACTCTCTCAACCCTCCACTGTGACCCCTCGCTGTGTACCACCACCATGCCAGGCGTTAAGGACCGCATGGAACTGAAGAAGGTTTCTACTGAGGCTGACGACGACGACAGCACAAACAGCCTGGTCAATGGCCTCGCAGAACCCGACTCTGATAAGATAACCATCAACAGGTCAGCTTTAACTCTTTTAAGGTTGCATTTTAGTTTGCTTTATTTAGAAGTCATTTTTTCATACTAACCGTTTTTTTCTGGTGATACTGTTCTTTCTTTTTTCATCTAAAATCTAAATTACAGTCAGTATCAGAATGAAGAAGAGGTTGAAGAAAGTGAGAACTTTCTCACAAATGGCATGAAGAAGAAGAAATATGAAGACGAATATGTAAGTTGCATTAGGTTCAGAATTCATGACATCTGTTTTAACAAGAGGGTGAAAGCTATTATGAAACATTTCACATAGCACAGGCATTAGTAAGTGTTTTAATAAGCCTGTATTATGCTAAACAATGCTCATGGTGACTTTGCAATTATGGGTTTGAAAAAATAAACAAAATTCATACATAAGTAAACATACTATAGGTCTACCTTGTTGTAAAGTAAGTTCTAAAGTATACTGAATGTAATTATGTGTAGAAAAGTAATGATCTCATATTAAATGTATTATGTAATGTAATATATACAACTAAACATCAATTGTGCCTAATCGACTGTAGGTCAAATTGATAAACAAGAATAAATCATATACCTTCTGCGGCCTGCAGACATTATTTTCTAAATTAAGGGAAGAGACGTCCTCAATTTACCTCCACAGTCTGTCAATGGACAGCTTAATCACAAATAAAGACAAGAAGCAATCGGCACTCTATATTATGTGTATTCATACGTTTTTGCTTCCTTTCTTTAAATTATTTACTTATACCACTGACTTCTTCTTTTCTTACGATTTGATCTCCTCTCGCTTGTTTCTCAGCACCCAGGACACACTTCTTTTGGAATGTCTGTCTTTAACCTGAGCAACGCCATCATGGGCAGTGGAATTCTGGGCCTTTCCTTTGCCATGGCCAACACGGGCATCGTGCTGTTTACGTGAGTAGGGCCCTAGCAGAACAACCCCCACACGCTCTAAACACCTGGAAACAAATCTTAAAGATCAAACATCAACAGGCTCACATACTATAACTAACATTATATATATTTTGAAGCACAACTGTTAACCAACGGGTATGTGGCTGTACTGTCCGGAGAGGCCACTCGGAAATCAGGTGTCGGGGGGGGGGCTGTGTTAGAGTGCTGTGGTATTTCAAACCAAAACAACAATGGTTTCAATCACACAGGCATACCGGACACAAATCAAGTTGTATTATATTGGCCCAAAAACATGTAGGGTGGATGGATGGATAGATAGACAGTTTGACACATGTTGCTGGTTTCTTTCTTAGTTATATAATACATCTTTACAGTAGATATCTTCTTATATAGAATATATAGTACAATATTCAGCTCCTTATAGGTACTGTAAGTGGCCCTGATTAATTCCTGCTTGGGATATCTCGTCTCTGTCCCAACATCCCCCCCTTGCTGTAGATTACTGAAGCTTTTTTTGGAGGCCCCCTGCTACCCCATCTCTGAAAATCATACCATTGGCTACTGTGTTACAACCTCACATCGACCATGCAAAGAATGCGTGCCCAGCCGGCATGGGGCACCTAATACCCCCTCAGAGTGTAGTGTGTTAAAAATAATGCTTGTCCCATTAGTTATAACAGACTCCTTTTGACATCTAGGATATTAAATTAAGAAAATGTGGCTACATAGAATTAGTACCATAATAAAATTGTAAAGAAATACAATTGTAGGCTCCCTTATTACAAAATAATCAGTACGCTTTTACATTTATAATGTAAAAACTCTGACTCATGTCAGAAAACCGCAGATATATACAGTAAATGAGCCAGTCAGATGAATCTATACATAAAAGAGGAAATAACCCCATAATAACAAATTCAACACTGCAAAACCCTCGTTACGAGATTAGCTACAAACACAAATTGAACAACGAATATGTTACTGTGGGAGTGTGGGCGCCCACGCCCACGACCACGCCCACACTCCCACAGTTACAATTCAGAAATTCCTCACTGAAACGTCAATCATAACATGCCATAGCAGGCCAGAATAAATAAATAAAAAACACTAGTTTACGTAGCCTACCTGCGGCCCCTGTGCCTACACAAGGCGGAGACTGGTCGCGACGCGACATTTCAAATTTTCAAACATAATCCCACAGGAGCGGGTGGACTGACTGACTAAATAAATAAATGATAATCTAGATTATGAAATATCTCAATGGGAGTGCCACCATCTTGTTCAGGAGCGGGCCGAGCGACAGAAACGTCAGGTAGTATTTCAGGATGAATTTTGGAGATTGTTGGAGATATGGGCTAGAAGCATGCCTTGTAATGCTAACGCAATCTTGTTAACATTAGTAAAACGGTTAAATGGTTGAATTTACGGTTAAACTTATTGTATTCATATCCAAGATTTGCAGCAATACTTTCCAATATGTTTTTTTTAATTCTGTAGACTTTGTGGCCTTTATAAATCTTTCACCGGCTCATGCAGAATGTAAACAATAGAGCTCAACAGTGTTGTTCCGGAAGTAAAAATCCCATTCATATTCTGTATTGGGATTTTGATTATGAGTCATAATTTTGTAACCATCTGTATGATATCAACCTTGTTTTAAGAAAAATATTTTTTATTCGCTCTGTCATGGAGATGGTACTACACTACCCAAAGTCCTCAAGTGTAACAGTGACGTCTCTGATTGGTGGAGCTCGCTGTTACCATGGAAATGTTTAAAACCCACATAAGAGCCTGGCTATCATGTTCATCACGCTCGTTAAAGCAATTTGGCGCAATGTATAAAACCTTCAAATGTCATGTTGGCTACAGCTAGCTTTTAACTGCAAGATCGTTGAAATTACGTTGACCAGAGCAACCATCAAGTGGTTACTATGCCCCTGTGAATCAATCAATAAGACGTTACTTATATAACGCCTTTCTTGCAAGAATAATTTAGCAATAAAATATAAAATTACCATTAATTTCAATAAAAGCATAATAGTAGATTACTCAATTACGAAGGGAAATTGAATTTCTTTAATGGCGAAAAAGCTAACAATAGCTAAAAGTGACTGAATAAGAAAAGTAATACAATAAAAAATTTCGTATATGGATTTGTATATATACAATATATACACTATTTTCAAGAATATAAACACTATGAGAAGGATTAAATTAAAGAAGAAGCGCGCTAAACTATTGTTATGAGTGGAAGTCAATGGAAAAGCTGCTATTCGCAATGGTTTATGGGATGAATTTCGTACAAAGTCTTGTACCTTTGCCTTTTTTCTGTTTTTCTTTTCTTTTTTTGCTCCTATTCAAATGTTTGATAGCCATGATTCATGTCGTAGCTGGTTGGATTGGTTCAAGGCTTAAAACTCTTTATATAAGGATTTTTCGAAATGTGAATGGAGACAATGAATGGAAAATTTACTTCCAGAACCAGAGCCCTTAAAAAAGTGGGCGTCACTGTTGAGCTCTATGAGTTGTTCCGCGATTGTCATGTGACATCAATGGTTCGTTATGATTTGTTAAACCCATTTTCTGTCTCTGCCATGGTGATTTATTTATGCACAGTTAGGAGATTAAAGCACATGAGTTATTTTCAAAATTTTTATTTTACTTTTTAAACCAAAATAGGCTATATATCATGATTTATTTGGAGAAACCAAGCAATTCTATGTAAAATCAGACATTCAGCACCCCCATATAGCTGGAATGAAATCATCCTAGTTTCATAATCCCATTTTGCGACAATTCATATCAGAAGCATTTGAGGCATGATGAAGGCATGCAACTGCCCCTATAAAATATGTAATGAACAAACTACCAGACATTTTTAGTTTCCAACACCCACTGTGAAAAACTAAAAACTCCTGTGGAAAAATTGACTGAATTGCATAAGAACAATTTTAAATATAGAAAACACATTTTGAACTAGGTTACTTCATTCAAATTTTGACAAGTCTTGGGATGTAGCCTAACCTACAGTATGTCAATCTTTTTCTATATTAATTTTTTCTTTGTACAGAATCCTTCTACTGGGCGTGGCCATCATGTCCTTATATTCAATACATCTGCTGCTTATCACAGCTAAAGAAGGAGGTATGTATGGGAGCTAACTTTATATCAAAGTATCCAAAGTATTCTTTTTCATTCTTTTTACAAATAATTTTTCTAGCATGACTACAGTACAAAATGAATGTAGGACGAGTGTGGTAGGCCAATGCTGCATTCTGGTAGTCGGTACACTTTAGAGAAATAGCATTTTTCTGAGTAGGAGGTAGGATTTTTTGTAGTTCTGAATTCAAAGGAATCCAGGGTAATTATCTGTTACCATGTCTCCTGCACAGGCTCCCTCATCTATGAAAAGCTGGGAGAACGAGCTTTTGGTTGGCCGGGTAAAATGGCAGCATTTGGATCCATAACTCTTCAAAATATTGGAGGTAAATGAAGAATGAGGTTGTCTATTAGAGCAGGAGTTAAAGGTCCACTAAGTGATGTTTTGGACTAAAGAAAGATTTGATATACTGTACATGTTCGCCATGTTAACTAAATAAGATTAGATTGGCACCATTGCATTTACACCAGTAGGTGTCAGTATACAGTACAAGGACTGCTATTTTCAGGGAAAAATTGCTTATTGGACCATTTAAAAACTTAACCAGTACTAACATTGTCATTTATTTGCCATACCAGTATACCTATAGAAGTGATATGTTCTACACTAAAGTTAAAATACCTTATTTTTTGCCAACCCACAGCCATGTCAAGTTACCTCTTTATCGTGAAGTATGAACTACCGGAGGTGATTCGCACCTTCCTGAATTTAGAAGAGAGTTCTGGGTAAGTGTGAACTCTTATATATTTATTATATATATATATACTGTGTGTGTGTGTGTGTGTGTGTGTGTGTGTGTGTGTGTGTGT
>JAOEHI010047027.1:0-20682 GCA_025447815.1 Percopsis transmontana | reverse complement strand
TCCAAATAAAGAACTAATATCAAATAAAACTGTTTTCAAAACTAGAACCTGTGTGTCCAGTTATTGTAATGTGAAATTAAAGAGTTACCACCGTGAGTTGCTGCTTCTATGTGTGGCTGCAAATGCAGCCCTCACACATGGACCAGATAGGGTTTAGGTATCTTACTCAAAGATGATTACAGGTAGGCCAACTCTGTAGATCGAACCCACGACCTTCTGGCTGGGAGTCCAACACCTAGACCACTAGACTATCCTGCCCATAATATAAGCTGCTACAGTATACTGCTACAGTAAGAATATACTGTAGCAGGGACACCTTTGATGGCCCCCTAGTTGAAATCAAAATCTATCATCATAAAGAAATAACTTTGACATTGCTGGCATGATTTGAGCCACACTTTGGGGGAAAATGCTGGTGTGTTGCAGCATTTCTGGAATTATATTAATCAGAGCAAGAGCTGTGCTACAGTAATCAATTAAGTAAGTGCTGTACACCACTTAAATGTTTCATAGTAACCTCCACTTGCAAGCACATGCGCGAGCTCAGAATGCAAACATTCACAATATCTGCAATGTAGTCAAACTTAAAATTGCTAATCACATAGCAAATATAAACATCAATAAACACCAGTAGATACAAATATATACCTCTATATTGTGCCCCTATTATTAATATTAATACTTTTCCCCTATGGTCAGGGTAGAGGTTCAGCCAGCTAGTATGGAACCCTGAAGGCTGGTAGAGTTAATCTATTGCTCAAGTATACTTCAGAAGGTATGTACACATGATTAAATACTGGGGCTCCAGGCCATCCTTCTGCTCAAGAATGAACAGCCTGTCTGTAAGTTAGGTTATGTGGCTCCTTGCCTTGTTGTGGTCATATGTTCAACCAGTATAATTATGTGAATTCACTGTAAAATTATGGACAAGGCTCACGCTGAAAATGCTTGTAATCCTGTCTAACAATCGGACATGCATGCAAGTGCTATATATCAATCAATGACTCATATGTATGTGTGTGTATATATATATATATATATATATATATATGAGTCATTGATTGATGTCATTGCAAAGGTAAGTCACTGGCGGGGCAGTTTAAGCTAACCATTTCATGGTTAGTGTTGGCGTGTAGATTTATATTTATAAAGACACCTGGCACCTGAAAGGGCTGATGTCTGTCTAAAAATCATTGTGTAACATAAGACTATCAGATTTAGCCCCAGGTGTGACATCATTTCTGGATTGTAACCAATAGTCTCTGACCTATCTACTCACTAGATAGCCAATCAATTAAAACAGAATTTTCAGCATGAAGGCAGTCTTTCCAAAATGACAGTTGGAAAATGGAATGATGTTTAGCTGCAACAATAATCTCACTGCTTCCCCAAATACTTGTTTTCTTCCACATGCAGCAGTCAGGTCAGTCTGGAAGCCAGCCTTACTGTCTCTCCTAATGCTTCCTGGAAAGAACACTTTTTTCTTATCAGCAACTTCTCAGATGTCCAAGTTTTAATACCTCCCACTGTATCCTCCCATCTCTGTGCCCAATGCATCCTCAACCATGGTCCTTTTCACACTAGCGCGACATTCTGTCAGCATCCACTGCCAGAGTTCGCAAGTAGAAAGATATGGTGTCAGCTTTTACTGCCCCAACAGTCCTTGAAGAACCTTGCGTTCTGTTGTCTGTATCCCTGCTGTGCTGACACTAAATCAAGTAAAAGTAAGAAGAAGAAAAAAGAAAAATACTTTTTGAGGTATACCTGTATTAGAAAGAGAAAGAAGATCCATTAAGAAAAATTCAGGGTGTTCAAATTAGGGCATTGGGCAAAAAAGCAATAGTGTTTTTAGTCTTTTATTAGTATTTTAGTTTGTTTTAGACAAAGTAGTGATTTCACTATGTGGGCGTGTGTGAACATCTGTATACTGTATACTCTAGCTGTCAATACAGTCTTACATGAACTATGTTGGTGTCTCCGGCCTTTAACAAGGCTTCCCAGCCAATTAGAAGCTTTGTATGCAGTGACGAGGCACTCTGGCTGGTTAGCCTAGCCTAGTGATGACATCCATTATGTTTGCTGAATAAACTTCGTACCAAAGATTCTTGCTATCAAGTCTGCATGGTTACATCTCCTAGGAGATGTTCCTACTCATAGTCTCGCTAAATGTATAAATTGGGCAAGTTTTTATTTTGTGTTTGTCTGGGAATAAGGGAATAAGAAAGTTATATGTTGACACCAGCAATCGCTTCCAGAATTCACCTTTAAAACCTCAAAACTCTACTGCTGTGCCTGTGTTTTATATATTATAATATTACATAATAATATTACAATTACAATAGAAACATTCAAGTTGATCTTAAAAAAAATTTATGAATAATTAGTAATAACAATTCCTAATTGGACTGGGTGTAATGTGCTCCTCTAAAATGCCAAT
This sequence comes from Percopsis transmontana, assembly GCA_025447815.1. Lineage (NCBI taxonomy): Eukaryota > Metazoa > Chordata > Actinopteri > Percopsiformes > Percopsidae > Percopsis > Percopsis transmontana. The sequence continues at coordinate 18,245 of JAOEHI010047027.1, read as the reverse complement.
TGGGGCTCATCCCTTCCCCAGCAGCAATAACAATGGATTGACCGTGTGATCTGTAGAGGCTTCATCAGCAAACACATTGTTGTACATCTTATATGCCACACTAAATGAAAGCCTTTATGGCTCATCTCCCTCAAATCATTGCCTATTTTATTCCCATGGTTACTCTTCTATAGGGTACATTGAATGCGAATGGACCCATTTGAGTATTATAGGCAGTGCTAATGAGACGTTTGAACGTGGATTGTTAAAGGGGGTATTAAATGTAGTTTTGGTTCAGGGAGTGGACAGAAGACGTAAGATGATGTGAAGAACATGTTTACTAGAAGAGTTTTCATAATTGCAACCAGCCCACTACATTAATTATTATATTTTTATTTTTACATTTATAGCCAGTTATGATCCAGAGTAATTTGGTTTGTTTGTCAGTTTGGTTTAGTTTGTGTTGCAAAAGCCATAAACTTGTGACTTTACTGTGTTCCTTCTGGTAGTCATCTCGTGTTTAATGTAAATTACTCATGTTATACCCACTCTGTTCAGCAGGCTACATACCGTATGCCTGTATGCGTGCAGCCATCAAGTGTTTGTAAGGTTTACCAAAAAAAGGTATTAATGGACAATTGCCAGTTCAATTGTTTCACTTTAGCATCATTTTAAAGTTTGTTGATTCTCCTTTGTGTTTAAAGGTACCACCTGCTGCCAGTCAAAAATATCAAACACTGACCCAATTTGCTTCCAATTTTTATTCAGAAAGCCATTTTTCAAGTGGCAAATCAAGAATATGAACTTGCCGGAGTGCATAGAAGTGTGGAATACAGCCTTGACTAAACTATCGGGCAGCTGTTTGGCTTATCCATCAAGAAGCCTACTGTCTGTTTGTGATTTGTGTCCTGGCTAATGGCATGCAGATACGCTACCATCTGTTAGAACCGTAGATTTTTATACTTAATGAAAATCCTCCTCATCAAAATGGGAAGTGATGTTTTCTCATGTTTGATCAATCCTTCTTTCCCGTGGTTTCTAGACACCAGTGTAGAGTACTGCATTAATTTACTCCACGTTTTCTTGATTATTTCCCGGATATGTTCAATAAAATCTCCCCTTATGGAATAATTTTTGTCTCCAATAACCCCTGGTCCATTTAGCGTGTCCTGCTTTTTATGCCAGTTCAAGGAAAGGTGCCCTTGCCAGTAATTGGCGTGCAGTGGACACAATTTAGACTGGCGGGCAGTCTCATCTGCTGCTGCTACAGTACGCTTGGGAGTTTTACAGCAGCGCTGATATAACACTGACATAAGCAATCACAATCACTCCCGTCAATGATTGATGTATTAGGCAGAGAATATGGATGAGGATAAGTCAAGTCGACGCATCAAAGGTGAATATAGAGATCAAATTTAAATTTTACAACATATACAGTAGTACAAGCTTTTGGCGTTCATAATCCATTAGATGTTCATTTTGTATGGTGTGATGATAGATCTTTCGTCCCGGATAGACCCCTGCATGATGCTAGTGTTAAACTGGGCCCGATCAATGTCTCACTTGGCAGAGCCAAAATGGTGGTCAACCTGGTGGCAAATGAATAGAGGTGGGCCAGGAAGACAGCTCTGGTGTGTGCTGTGAGAGACCATCGTGATAAGAAAAGGAAATTAAATCGCTGCATGGAAAAATTCTATTACTTGGGGCAGGAAGTGATCTCGGCAGAGAAGTTTTCTCGCTGATTGAACCTTCGCTACGTTAAATTAGCCTAGGATATACATTTTTTTTCTACTACGCACAGTAGTAGACCTGAGGCTGAACTGCATTTACACCCACCTGTTGTTACTCGCCACTATGACTGGACAGATATTTGCTATTAATCAGTGAAAATGGAACACACTCTCCATACCTTTTATCTGTCTCTTTGCTGTAAATCGATTCATCATATTTAACGGGGAATCTGCGCTGGTCCAAGCATTTGGAATCAATATGATCAAATTGCCAACTTCATCGCCAGTGGTCTAATTTTCTTGTTTTGGCTGCATCACAAAAACATGGACACTGAATGATCAATAGTGGAAAGCTCCTCATAGTTGTTACAAGTTGTGTGTGTGTCATGGAGCGAGAGAGAGAGAGAGAGTAGGTGCAGGGCCAAAAGACGACACGACGGGGCGAAGATGCAGTAAGTGGAGCAGACTAACGCTCGTTTAATAATCCAACATTAACGCAAAGCACAAGACAGTGCTGTCGGCCCAACTTAAATTGTCCATAAAGTAATTGCCCACGTGTGTGGGCTGCACACCGCACAGGGGTGCGACCGTGGAAGGTGGGGGAGGGGCAGAGACCAGCGCACGCCGGCCGTGACAATAGTGCCTTTAAGGAATTTTGTTTTATTTTCCATTAGCTTGTGGAGTGCAGTTTCACCTTGGTTATGTCGGCTTGTTTCCCCACTGACGCATGACTATGTCCCTGTTTATATCGTCTCTGTGCCACTCAGTGTTGATCTTTCTCAGTGTAATCACACGGTAGCCACACCACCTCTGCTGTAAATCCCAGATTAGGCTTTATTTGGGTTTCTCTGTGTAAGAGTAAAGGAAATATCCTCGTACAGTATATGTCTGATAGTTGTGAAAGCTCTGGCAGATTGCTTTGGCAGGTACCGGTGTGGTTTCTGAGAGGGTGGCCTTCAGTCCTCTTTCTTAATTACTTTGCTGTCACTTGCATTTAACTGGCTCTGATTCAAAGCTTTCAAAACACACCTTACACATGGGGAAAAGTTGTCTCTCATATTTGTATACTTGATTAAATGATTTAAATACCCTGTTAATATTAGATAATAAGGACAATGGAGACAAAGCATGTAGGCTAATGTAAACGCCCTCCGTGGTTTTCCCATCATTTACCCAAGACTAATGTTTGCCGTGAGTTGCCAGCCTTTAATGATTTCTCTTCACCTGGGAAATCAAACCTTCAATTAGAGTGGTTTGTTCTGTTGCCCTTCAGCTTGGCCGCTCTGTTCTTTCCCAGAGTCCACACAAGATTGTTGGAAACCAACATTTGGGAGGATATGTGTACCCAAACAATCAAAACAGCACTGCTCTTTAACGCCTCCCATATTTATTTCCTTATTTTCGCTTTACCTCAACAACCTCAGAATGGGGCTAGACATGAATATGTATTTATCATGCGTGATACTTTATCAATCTTTATCTACCAATCTCTTTATCTCTCTCTACACAGAGTTTTTTTCTTTGTGGCTAATTGAGGTCAAAGTTCCTAATTATTAGAAGAACATTATACTTCTTGTTCCTAAACAAATTAAGATTAACTGGAGCACACAATGCCAGAACTAGGACTTCCTAATGAGAACGGAGATGAGAAAACATATCTGATGTTTTGGCCCTTCTGACAGGGTTCCAGATCAGAGAGCACCAGCTGCAACAAATTAAAATGCTAAGTCTTGTTTTTAAACTAGTCTCAGACAATAGTTTAATGGTCTATTATTACTGGAAATAATTATTTGGTGCATTTAAACCTTAGCAACAGTGTGTGTGTGTCTGTGTGTGCATATGTGCTTGTGCACACACACTGAATTAATAATGAGTTTTTATTTTTTCTCTTCTATTACTCAGCAGGCCCTATTCAGTGTCATATGAAACAATCCTCCATCGAGAGGAAAAAAGAATCCAAAGATATCTAAATATTTCTGCTTATCTTTACACTTAAAAGCAATTCGCAGACTCACCATATCCTATTTATCAAAATGCAAATCATTGAATGACTTCCTCCATCTGTAAACACTGTCCAAGTAGCAGCGTCATCAACGTCAGCAAACAGCGGTAGAGCTTCTCGCTGCTGGCTCAGACCCCTGAAAAGCAGTTGCTGAGCCAGGCATGGCGAATCTCCCCTTACCGTTCAGTCACACTGGCAGCAATAGCAAAACTACAAAGCCACAGGAGGTCATTCTGAGCTCTGAGCTCCGGGCAACTCGGAGAGACAGTAGGGCGGGGTTAACACTGGAGGTGAAATTCCCCATGACTCGGTGATATTGATAGGGCAAACTTCAACTACATGCAAATGTTCAGTGGCGCGGTGCTGCGATGGCCAACCTTCAAGGTTGCTTTAGTAGCGCTTCAAAAACGAAGGAAAAACTTGCCGTGCATTTACACGGACATAAACCGTGTACAGCTCCACGTTTCCTCCCCAGTGAACTTTTTACATTTGAAGCACAATGCCTGTGTGCGTGTGTGTGGGGGGCGGGGAGGTACAGATTAGTGCCATTGAGCCATTGAGCTCTGTAGGAGGAGTAGAGAGTTCAAACCAAAACAACAGCGCTGTGGTTAAATCAATGGGTGTACCTTTAACAGTTCTGTTTGGATGTGATGGTGAGGATATTTCTAAACAAGCATTGGTGCTGATGTCCCACTGTACTACGGGGAAGTCTATACTTGTTGGGGAAATGTGGTCTCATCTAAATATAGTAAAATAAAACGCTGTGTATGTGTGAGATTTGGTTCAGCTAATTTGCTTAATTTGCGCTCTCTGTCTTCTTCATTGCAGTTCTGTTGTATTTTTCCCATTTACCCACCTCTCTAGTTATTCCTCATTGTGTCCTAGTTTTCAACAGAGACCAATTACATCTTGTCTTCATAGAGACTGTGATTTCTTTTTTTTTAATTATTTATTTGATCTTTAATAAGGCCCACATTCACATTCTCTTGGGCTTTGTACAGCTGATGAATCATGAATAACGCTGCATTTTGCTTCTCTTTATAGTTACAGTGCGCGTTTAGGGTTACATTCTTCTGGGATGCTGTTTACTGTAATGGCATTTTAAATAGCATCACCCAAGCCAAGGGTGAGTCTGTGTGGCTCCATACATCATGTACTTTTTTTCCTTTGGGGGAAAAAAGAGGAAATAACTTTTCTTTTAACAGATTTCTTTAACACGAAGGGAAACAATGTTTCAAAGAACGCTCCAATTTTGAGTGCAGATTAATTTAAATCAGGGCCTGCGATTGCTTGAATAATAGCAATGTCAATCTAAGCAAAATTTTCTTAGGTCTGTTCAAGCTTTATTTATTTAATTTAAAATAGCTGACATGAATCAGGCTAGTGCATGACTCTTATTCATTTTATTATTTATTTATTGAAAGTGGTTTCAGGGTACACTTTCATTCTTGTCAAACTACGTAGATGAAAGGTTTTACATATTTGTTTCTGGTTGTTCTTATGGTGTTCCTGATCAAATCCTTCCGTATTACATGAACTTTTGTAGACTATAATGCTCAATGCTTTGATTTTAGGAGTTACCATACTCTTATGTGAAGTGTTGAAAGCAATTAATTGCATTAAAAATGCCTCTATTATTCAGATGAGTGTATAATAAGGGATCATGGAAGAGGGATTTTGGGATCAGCCTTGGCAGACTGTGTGTGATTCTGTGTGTGTGTGTGTGTGTGTGTGTGTGTGTGTGTGTGTGTGTGTCCATGCTTGTGATTTTCATTGCCAAACAATTCATTGATATTGGTGATGTAAAGATGCTGAGTTGTAGGGCCTTTTGGCTGGCTATGCAGTTTACCAAGAGAACCTTCTACAGTGCACTTTGTCCAGAGTAGGTCGTAATAAAAGTGCTGATTAAGTGTGGAGAAGGTGGTTGCTCAATATTACAAATTATTCTTCAGTTTTGCCTGCAAGGAAACGCACATGTGATTACATGACAAATGTCAGCCTATTGTAGTTCCCCAGACACACTCGCACACACACTGGTCAGACATTATTAAATAAGTGACATTGAGAATTTCCCATCAAATGATCCTCAGGCCGTCTGCATTTCAATTATACCTATCACTGATGCACTGCACTGCCCAGGCAAGTACCAGCAAATAAGCAAGGGAATGATTTATTATGCAGTCCTTTATAGCCATATAGCCAAATATAGGTAAAACAGTCCCTCCTGTATTACATGGCAAATTTGTGTGATTATTGTGGAACAAAGTTGTTTATTTTGCAGCGGCTTTCTAAAAATAAAAGTGATTGTGTTATTATGCAGCAAAAATTGTTTTTTTTAAGTAGTAGTATTATCCTTAATTGATGGTCAAAATAATGGATGATGGATCAAGTGGATGGATAAAGTTTTAAACCTCAGCACATTCAAACAAGTGCATCATTTGTGTCATTTGGTTCTTGTAACCAAAATCTAGTTTAGAGTTCTGGTAATCTCTTATGACAAGATTATAATATAACAATGGTCGGAAAAAAAGAAAGAAAAAAACATATTTAAAGTCTGTAACATTAACTCTTTAAAGGTATCCCACTTTGTATTTTCTTGTTTTGATGGTTCACCCATAGTTCACTAATGGACACAAATTGAGAAGTGGCTCTTGAACAAATGTACTGTACCTATCAAACATAGAGCAAGGATACACAATCCTGATAGATTAGTGACTCACCCACAACCACTACACACAACTTGTATTGTCTGGTTAATATTATTATTTTGAAATGCTCCCCGGAGCATCTTTCGAGTAATGCGGGTAAAATACAAGGGGCTACATACAGTTGGTGACTGTTTAGCTGAGCTAGCATGCTTTTAGATGATTATTCAGACATTAAACTGTACCATACCTTTAAGGATTTTTAGGTATTGGTACTAGACCCAAATGGGTTATGGGAGCAGAAAACTTTCATTCCAACTTCTTTCAGAAGAAACAAGAAACTGCAGTTGGCTCAAGCATGAGAATATTGGACACTGGAGATTGGAAAAACATTGCCTTATTCGATTAATCCCGCTTACTTTTTTTGCACCAGGGTATGGATGGTGCTATTCAAGTATGCTGTAGTTGTATGATGCTGTTGGTTTGTGTTATAATGCATGCTGGGCTCCCTAATAACATTTTAGGCTGTATGAAATTAAATAAGTCCACATGTTGTTTGGCCTGTTCTTTGATATAATGTATAGAGCTGGTCTTGCGTCAACAACTTTCATAATTTCCAAAGTTGGTATGACCTATTTCATACTGGATACTGTTTTAAGCAGGCCTTAAAGATCGGACCATCATTAAATGGCACATGCGAAATATCTAAAACCCCATGTAATTTGATTTGTTTTACTTAGTCCAAAACACTATAGTGATCATGAACTAAAAACCACAAAAAATGTTCTGATATTTTTTACCTATAACCTATTCTAAAAGAATACCCAGTTAATTTGCATATAAATACTGAAATGGAGTCACCAGCATTTTGCATTATACTCACCACAAAAGAGATACTTATTTATTTATGTAGACAAGGAAATAATGTGTCTCTTAAATGACAAATACGTAAACTAATTTAGGTAAAATGACTGCTGAACATGATATGGCAGTGCAGGAATAATATACAGTATTTAAACTGGAGCTTCTAGCTTGTGCATAAACACACTGGCTCTATGTCTAAAATGTTATCTCAGAGGAATTTGTAGTCGATAAGCATTCCCTGGATAAATGCCTCATATAAAATGGATTACTTGATCATTGAAACACCATAATTGATGCAATCAGATGCCTGACCTATGACACCAGCATACAACATTAGACTGATTGCAAATGGGGAGAAAAATACTTATACAAAACCTTAAGAAGTGGGAATTTCTACAGCTATAATGTAGGTCAGGGCTGTTGTAATCAAAATACAATAATACAGACATAAAAGGACTTCTTCTCAAAGGAAATCTTCTTATGGGAAGTGCTGTGAATTTACAGCCTTCCACAATTGAAATTGTCAAGTACATAAGAGGCACTTACTTTTGGAGATGTTGTTTTGTATTTTTTTTGGGAGGGTGGCGCCTAGAAACCCAATGGGACATAATTGTCCCTTTTTAAATAAACATGCCCTTAAAAAGAGATTTTATACTTAATTGCCACTATTTTCAAAATACGTGTTTACTCGGGTGTTAGAAAAGCTTTTAAGGAAGGGGTTATCACCTTATCAGATTGACAAAGTTTTAGTTAAAATAATGAACATGCCCATTATGAAACAGTCTCAGCTTCAAGGTTTTTGCTGCAGCCTTCCGTGCATTGTACTGTAAGTCATGGATAGGGCTACTTTCAGTATTGACATATTTTTGCTAAGTATGAAATTCTGAAAGCCATTGAAAATCAACAAACAAGTTTCCTCTCTGTAAATGGTCATACTCTGTTTGTATAGTTTGCCCACAAAGTGTCCGAAGTAACCACCTCCACTATCTGTTTTGGTTTCTGCCCTCCAATGAGTGGGTGCTGATGGCAAAGCTTCAAATCTCATCATATTGGCTCATCTTTAGGAAGACAGGCTCCTATGCTGGGGCTAATGGTATTCTGACCTTTCCAGTTCCACCAAGCACCTCCACTTAATAGAACTGTAAAATATTGAAGAACTTCCAATAAGGCAATCTTCTATTCTCCTTCTGTTGCTTCTCCACTTTCCCTACTTTCTATACTGCATTTTTCCACTCCCTCTCCAATTTTTCTCCAATGTCTATTTCTTTCTTATCATATAAAGCATTATTCTCTCTTAAATCAATTTTAAATCCCTCTATATATACACTATATACACTATATATAACACTCTCTATTAACACTATGTTGAAGGGTGTCTGTGAGTCCTAAAAAAGTGTCATATTAGGGTATTTAAACTTTAACATACAGGTGCATCTAAAACATTTTGAATATCTTGGAAAAGTAATTGCATTCACAAAGTGAAACTTTCATGCATTCTAGATTTGTTACACATGAAGTGAAATATTTCAAGCCTTCTTTTGATTTAAGCTTGATGATTACGGCTTACAGCTCATGGAAATAAAAAATCCAGTATCTCACAATATTAGAATAAAGATTTTATAATACAGAAAAGTCAACCTTGTGAATAGTATGTCAATTTATGCACTTAATACTTGTTCGGGGCTCCTTTTGCATGAATTACTGCACGAATTACTGCATCAATGCAGCGTGGCATGGAGGCAATCAGCCTGTGGCACTGCTGAGGTGTTATGGAAGCCCAGGTTGCTTTGATAGCAGCCTTCAGCTCATCTGTATTGTTGGGTCTGGTGTCTCATTTTCTTCTTGAGTTGACTAGCCAATCAAGCCCAGTAATAGTTACTAGTAGTTTTGGCACTGTGGGCAGGTTCTCTATGGGGTTCAGGTCAGGCGAGTTTAACTTTTTGAATTAAATTACGGAAAAAATTTACTCTTAAACGATTCTTTGAGATGCACCTGTATATTGGAGAAACAGCAAAGCATCTGGGAAATTCATTCCTGTGAATCCATGCTGTACATGTATTCATATATAATGTACTTGTGTATCTGTTTTAATTATTCACGCTGGAAATTACATTTAGTGCATTCGGGAAGAAAATGGCTACATGATAATGAAGATTGTAGATAGCCTGTTAGGTTTGTTCTGTTCTTTTGACTCAATGAGAAAGCATATTCCAAGCTCTCTCTTCCTTAATACAGATCTGTGTTTTATTATTCCATAGAAAGTATTGATTCTAAATTATTCATTTGGAACTCCCACAAATGTCATATTAAAGTTGCTGGAAGCTAAAATTGTTGACGTCTCATCCAATCCCTGAAGGAGAGTGAGGGAACCAATGGGAAATGTTCCACAAAACATAGAGGTGTGTAGTATGTGCAGCCTGCACTCTGAAGGAGGCTTGACAACCCCATCTGTGTCTATAAGTTTGCATTTCAGCAAATGTAACCATACCAGGGCTGTGGGAAGTAGAGGTGCTGAGGGTGCTGCAGCACCACCTGTTGGAAAGGGCAGACATCACGGCACTGCCAGATGCAAATTCAAGCCAACAGTAAAACATTTTAAATAATTGCCCTGTTGTTGTTTACCTAAAAATGTAATGGATCATGGTCAACGGAAGTCACGTAGCTAGCTACCGTACTGTTGCATTGCAGTTAACTAGTGTGTAGCCTACCTATTTCAGTGGCCTCATCCGAGTGATCGTTCTCCATCTTGCGGCGATTTAAAACATGGTTACGGTCCACCATGACGCCGAAGAGACGCACACACCTGTCCCTGATGACACAGACATTTTGAACGCTTTGGAGATCAGTGACTTCATGCGGGACTTTATCTCTTCATCCCCAGAGCGCCAGGCCATGTTTGGAGTAATATAATTATTACTATTTTTACATGTGTAATCAGTTCAATCCATTTTAATATTTGTACATATGTTTGGTTCCAATTTTATTGTTCATTTTATTGTTCATTCAAGTTTATTGTTAATTTTTAGAAATCTATAAAACATTTTAACTGACATTTATAGTTCATTTTCTTTCAAAAAAGGTTGGGCAAAGGTTGTATGTTTTTGTCTGTTGCATGTTGAAGTAGGCTATTCTTTGCAAATAATTGCAGTCGATATAGCCTACATTAAACAATCGTTAATCAGCTATGATTCCTGATCTAATCAGCTACGATTCCTGAAGCATGACATAAACTAAGCTCTCATTTTATCATGGATTTATTCCGATCCCAGGGAGCAATACTAATAAAAATGTATTTCTGTACAAGTCACTTTGCATATTAGCGTCTGGTATTGAACAAATAGAGAACAGATTTTGTTTTCTCTTGACCCTGGATCCAGCGCTTGAAAACTTGCATGCACAGTCAACGCGCCAAATTTCCGTGCCGACACAATGTTCTTGAGGTGCACAGTAATGCAAGGTAACTATGATGTAATGCGCACTATATCGCAGATCACGTGCACTGGAGAACACCCCCAGACACATGCAAAAAATGCACCTCCCACTACAGCACCCCCAACTTAAAAACTCTTCCCACGGCCCTGAACCATTCCCCCAGAAATTCCAGAAAACAGGCCTGTAGTATATATTATCCTACAATGACACACACCAGAGTCACCATGGTAACCATGCTACAGGAGTGAAGATGCCACGGACAGCAGAATTCATGCATGCCTGAAAGAGACTGTATTGGCCGTACCCGGCGCCATGGCGAAGAGTACGGCCAATACAGTCTCTTTCAGGCATGCATGAATTCAGGCATGCTGTGAAGTGCTGTGATGTCTGCCCTTTCCAAGACAGAGAACCACGTGGGTCGTCTCAACTCCAGTCCTTCACGCTCGCTGTTAAGCTGATGCTGGAACCACTGTGACATTGCCGGGGGCCAACGCCTGCTCTGACCGTCCCTCGCAGTCCAAAGTGCTCCATACCGTAAGCATTCACAGTCGGTACGATTGACAGGTGCAATCCTTAAGATTGGCTCTTCTTCATCTACTCATCGAAGTATAGCAGTGTTACCAATCCATGTATACAGTATATACTCAATGTAGATCTTATGTTTGTTTGTGTCGTTTGTTTCATATACCAGACAACTAATAAAGTCTCACCTTCAGATTAAATTAGACTGATTAAGATTGTTGACTGATGAATATATGAATAAATAAATACTATCAAATATAATATAATTATCTTAAGTTTATGATCAACCGCAGTTGCCATAAGCTGTAAGAAGGATCCCTATGCCTATTGATTTATTAATTATGAAAACATTTCCCTAGGTGTTTCAGATTAGATCCAACTCAATTATGCACAATTTTGCATTTTCTGAAGCAGAGCTGGACAAAAGGTTAGTCATAAATGCACAGCAAAAAAAAATAGAAAGAGCAAAAGGCATCGATGGTTTGGAAAAGCTGTTGAGTATGAAGTGGTACATTTGTTAAACGGTGAATTGAAAATTACATTTTCAGACTCTGTTCTGTAAAATTCCTGTGTCATGTACTGTCCTTTCATTTTCTGCTGTTCTGTTTTGTGTCCATGGAAGCATTTTAGAATATCTGTCCTCCTGACGCATGTGCTTAAAAGCCTTTGCCTTTGCCTTGGTGTCAACAAATTAGTCGGTGTTACTGTACATAACACTTTCAGGACATCTCTCTGCCACGCCGCTGCTTTACAGGAACAGAGGAAGGCGGGAGGCGAACCAGAGAGGAATACTGTATATCTGTCTGGTGTTAATAGTGAATAAGTTCTACAGAGAGGGTGGGACAATGGTGTCGTAAAGTAAACAGCACTCATTTATCTCTCTTAAAGACTTCATAAAGACCTACACTATCTCTCTCTCCATCCTATTTTTCTCTCTCTTGCTCTTCAGGAGAGGAAATAAAACGGGTCTAGTAAAGGTAGTTCTGACTACAGGGAGACTTATTTATGATCTTTAGCAACACACGGTGGCACACACTGACTAGGGGAATGGAGATATTTATCTGTGAATGTGTAAACACACACTGGTAGGATGTGCTTTTTAGTGTATAGAGCAGGCTAACTGATAGACCAGAGGGTGTCGGACTGAAAATACTTGAGGTTTGGAGACAGGAGTTTAATGTTAGCACAGATGCAAATGGAAAGACTGGGTGTTAGCTAGATGATAGTTGATAGCTTGTTGGTTAGCCCATAACTGCACATAAACATATGGTTTATGGATTACTACGGTTTGTTTATCCGTCTATGATCCTAGAAATGATAGCTGGATAGACAAGACAACGTTAAATGACAGACCGTTCAGCATGCTAAGTGTCAGCGTTGGGTCAAGCAACACCAGAAATAGATCTGTGTGCTGATATCTCCCAGAGCTGACAGACAGGATGAAAGAGGCTTGAACATAATGACTACATTGATACAATGACAGAAACACATACTTACCAGCCAAATGTGCTCATTGTCAGTATCCGTGGGGCTGCCGGTGTCCCCTGCAGGGCCAGCAGAACACAGCAGCAACGTAACGGTATCTCTCTGAGCCGACCGACGGCTGCACAAAGAGGTCTATTGACCCGCTGAATGCATTGCCGTACAGCGGTTGCTGTCAGTCAGCAGCCTTGATGTGGCCAATGGTCGATAGCGATGGCCAAAGATAATCTGGATTGATGGACTGGACAATGAAAACACACGCGGTGTGGCTACTCCCAGAGTTGTCTCTGGCTCCAGTTTAACCCAGCCACTCTCAAAATGTGGGGCAGTTGGAACACGCTTTTAGGGGGGTCGTGAGTGAAATAATTGTCTAATTTTCTACATGTAATTTGACTATCTTTTAATAATATGTGTAGGCTTATACATTTTACATACATAGTGTTTGGGTACATTATACTGTTTATTTTTATGTTAAAAACGAGGTCATTGTTTGTGACCCCCCTCAGTGTTCAACTGTGAAATATTTTCAAAGAAAATACAACAGCAAGTGACTAACCAAAAAACTCATAACTAAATACATTTTCTGCCGATGTTAACCACAACATGACAAGACGCGTTTTGTCCTTCATGCCAGAATCTGGTAAAACCACCGTATGGCACCATCCACGTTCCCTGGACCCGGGTTAGATGGGGTTATCTGTGCCTCTGACAGACTTACAAGAACGCTTCTTGTGAATTCTGGAGGAAACCTATGTAGCAGGAATATACATAATTCACAAACCTACGTCGTTTACAGTTGAGGTCACTTTAAGATCAAGTAGTCTGGGATGTCTGCGGATGACGCTAAGTTATACTGTTCTGTCTTTACTGGTTGGAATAATTTTAAAGTAAACACAGCTGTTTGGTTTCATTCTCAAAACTGCTCCCTTTTGTGTTTGTAGCTAGAAACTCTACAACCCAATATACCAGTAATAATTTCAATTACACAATAAGGTTCAGAGTGCCCATCTGTGTAGTCGCTTTGACACAGCGTTGATGAAAATGATCTTGCTGGGTGTCATATTGGCATTAGACATGGTATCTAAATGGTTTGATATACATGAGAACCATGTCAATGGTATGCAATTAAATATTGCTAACCCTTTCTGTCTGTTGGCTTGCTGATTTGAATTTGCCAAATTTATTTAAGGTATTTTTATTTGAAATTTATTTGAGGTCAAATTAATTTGAGGTAAATATGGAAAGCTTTCTAAGTCACTACACAATCGTCTGTATATTTAATGTTTGTGCCCTGAAATAAGGTCAAGAACCCCAGTGGTGCGGTACTTGATGTACGCCTACAGTTTAACCCTCAATTAGGTTACAACTACTTCACTGGAAAGTAAATAACACATATAGCAACTGCCTGTGAGGAGACCCGATAAATGTCTAGATGTACACCTACACTACCAGGACCAAACATGAATGAAGAGGGCTTTTATTAATCCCATAGGAAAATTCAGTTCAGTCTTTTTCAGCCATGACACCCATTAGCACAACATACAGCATCAAATATATTGAATATATAAACAACCCTAAACAAAATTGAAAATAGTTTTCATGAAATAAATAAAATAAAACAATTAAAATATTGCTCTTCTCTTCCGTAGATAGCAGCTTTTGACCTTCCAGAAGCTTCTTAACTTTCCATTCTCTTTCATCAGTTACTTCTGATTATCTTATTACCACTACCCGTCTCCATGCCCTGCTTACTCTCTCTCTTCCATCCAACCTTCCTTATTAACCTCCATGTTGGAGCCCCCACATCTCTTTTCCTCTGTTGCAGTGTGAATTTAATTTTCTCCTATATGAACCTTCTTCTTTTTTCCTATTGCTCTCGCTGTCCTTCCAGTCTCTCTGTAAAGGCAGTCAGGCCTGTAGAGAGAACAGGGCAAAAGGACTTCACTACTCCTCATTTTCACTTCAAGCCATGTTCTGCTTCTTCCCTCTCCGCCTGAGACTAGCCGGCGCAGAGCCCTGCCTAGCTGCAGCTAAAAGGGAGCCGGCTATGGGGCACAGAGGTCCGGTCCCTGGGGCCGCGGAGGAGGGAGGAGCTTGCCATAGAGGAACGGAAGCAGGCGGGGAGGAAAAAGGATGGCAGCTCTCTTCCACTGTAGCATCCCCCCCCCCCCTCCCCTCCCCCCGCCTTGTAGAGATCTAAGATGTATGAATGACTATGAAAACCCTTTGGCCTCCACTGGGCTGATTTAGTCACAGATTAGAATGGGGCCTTTCTAGAATCTATCATATTACTTAAACTATTTGATGATTAACTGACCAGAAATCTGCTGTCTGAGGAGCAGTTTGGGGACGCAAAATAGCATTAGGACAGTGTGTTTGTGTGTGTGTTTGGGGGGGGAGCAGCAGGACTATTGGTGGTGATGTGCTTATGTAACCATGCATTTAAAGATTAGGAGATGAATGTCTCGTCGCTAAGGGAACCCCCTCCTCTTCATCACCACGCACAGAGACGCAGCACTTAATTTGTGCTGCTGACGTTTAATGCACGCGTGTTAGTGCACGTGAGGCTGAGACCGCATGAGAACGTTTCTCAATATATACTCGTATAGCCACTAAACAGTCACAAAGGGATTGGCTGATCCAGTGACACCTCCTCGCCTCAACTGGAATATGGAATTGAACTGATGCACAAAGATGAAAATACCGTACTGTATGTGGTGTTTGCAAGGGCTCGTAAATGTGATGTGCTTTCTGTGTTGCATTTCAAATAAAGTACTGTGGATTACATCATTTTAGCTATGCCAGCAGAGAGCAGAAATCAATAGAGAAATGACCCAACATTGTAATAGAGACCAAATAAATGTTGTTTTGGCCACAAATACCGTTTTTTTAGCTGTCTGTTACAGGTGAATATTTCTAATTTGTTGACTTATAATTTGTGTTCAGTGTTTTTATGGTCAGATACTGCATATGACAAAAATACACTATTTTACATTCTCAGTCTAAATCTAACCATTAGGATTCCTGACTTTTTTCTTAGAGACTTCCTCTCTGTACCAGTTCCCTTTTCATTCATTGGCCCTTTGGTTCATTTGTCGTGTCTCTGCAGCATTTAAGTCCATTTTAAAATGCATGGCCATTCTCAGATGCTTCACTAGAAAATTCTCTGCCGTGAGCGAGTACAAGTCAAATGTATATCCTCTCTTAATGAGCTAGAATTTTTTTATGTCTATTCTTATTTTCAATTAGTAAACACCATTTTCACATTAATCACATAGTAAACGTGATAGGTTCTTCTATAAACTTGGAAATGTCATGTCTTCAAGAGGAATTAAGAAAACTAATTTTGTATGTAATACATGCTTATATAGTAAATGCACACTATATGGATCACTTTCAGCGTGCTCTATGCAGCACTCTTAAAGGACTTTTCCTACTGATGATTTTATTTTATTGAAAAAACTTTATTCAATACAATACATTAATTCACAGTTGTATTCTATACATAATAGAAACTTTTATCCAGAATGGAAATATATGTTATTCCCCATTAAAATGAGAGGTTTCAGACTGCAGGTAACGGAAATTATACCAACAGCAGAGACTTCGGTGACCTTTGTAGACGTGTCAATGGAGTTTGATAAAACCTGATATATACAGTTTCATCATGTACTAAGACCAAAAGATTACTTCATCCCTAACACCAGCGTGTGGGTTTATGTTGAGGTTTGGAAGCTATAGAATTGAGGTTTTAATAAATGTTCAAAATCGCTTTAAGTAGGTAGCCAGATCTGAGTTGGAATGCAATTATTTTTTCATGGCCTTGTACATATGGTGACCCCTGACTTCCAGGACTCCACAAAAGTCCACTTTATCCAAAAACATTGTTCAGGCGATGGAAAGGATACGGTTTGAGTTTCCATCTACAGAATAAAAAACTAAGATATGTCTGACAAATAGCTTAGGCTCCCTTTTATCTCTCCCTTTGAGATTCTTTATAAAAACTGTATCAGTCTGTTAAAAGGCACCACAGAGCAGAAATTAGACACATCTGTTTTTCCAAAATAGTTTATGAGTTCCTTTTCTTTTCACTGTGACTCCCTTGAACTCACTTTAGGGTTGGCCCCAACCTTCACAGCCCTCTAATTAGTTTGTTCATAATCTAAATGCAGGCAGAAGGTTTAAAAGAGCTTCACTCCACTTCATTCTCTGACCTACATGGGATAAATTAGACTGGGATTACATGTTTACAAGACAACAGAACTTTTGATCTCAGTACAGTCTTCTCAATGAGAGAGTTTTGTTTTATATGTCCCCTGTTACACTGTAGCCTAAAAACCTGAAAGCCCTATTCCTGTCAACAAATGCATGAAACGGATTTCTTAAACACAGCAAATAAATCAATCCACTAAGTGTGCATAAATGTAATGTTTGGTTGTTGCATATTTATATATTAGGTCAGGACTCTGTATCAGTTAGAATGTGTTTGCTGTAATAATAGGTGGCCAGCTGGCCATTTTGCTGTGCTTACACTGATGAAGTGAGACATACATCTAGTAGCAGCCCATCTCTTCTGCACTGCCCATGCATCTATTGATTTTATTTAGATAATCCATCCTTCAGGCCCTAGTCTGTGCATCTTCATGATTTTCTTTCCGATTTGCTAATTCCGTAGGCTGAACCATATAGTTCTGTTGACTTTCTATTGATGCTGCGGTTCATGAAATTTTACCATAATGTTTGAATTTGTGTTAAAAAGCCTTCAGATGTGTCAACCTTATATATATATATACAGTACATATTTTTATGTGATCATTTCTTGAGTAAATTCATGAGATGCATCAAAAATGTTATTTTTTCGTGAATAGCCTAGACGTCTTTCATGACATACTGTGACATAACGCCTGAAAACAGCTTATTGGCATTAATAAACCTACCTCAGACATCAGGGGATTGACGTATTTTTTATCACAGTCAGACAGTCAAGCAACATATCTTTATAACTCCTTACCAAGGTTTCTTTCAGATTTTTTGGGAAGGTTTTAATAGTGGGGCTGAAGGTTATGATAGATTTTTCTGTGTGAAATCTAGGCTTTGAGATAAGGCCGGCATAATTTGGTATTTCTCCTATTGCTACCATGGCCTACAAAAACACCTTCCGCCGATTCAGTTAGTTTGAATTCATTTTCAGTGCGAGCGAGCAACATGGGTGGCCACACCCCCACAGTGCAACCCCTGGCAACTAGATGTGCTGGGCTGCTGTTCCGGAAAGTTATTTTTGTGTACAACAATATATGTAAATGTACTCACATTGCATATGAGGCTCTGTGTGCATCTGAGTGCATTCTTCTGAGTGCATTTGTCAATATATTTCCCTCGCATACTTTTACAAGCAGTTACGTGTGTGTGTGTGTGCGTGTGTGTGTCTACACAAACTAATTACAGAGTTTGCTGAAGCCCATTCCTACTGCGCGTGTTCATTGAAGGCCCTTCCTCCTGTGTTGTATTTGTCGTCTCTGTGTCCCGGCTCTCTCTCCTGTGGTTCAGCTGCGACGGGAGCCACGCTAGTGCTGTAATGGATGAGGCTCT
>JAOEHI010047007.1:0-20686 GCA_025447815.1 Percopsis transmontana | reverse complement strand
CCCCCCCCCCCCCCCCCCCCCCCCCCCCCCCCCCCCCCCCCGACCCCCCCCCCCCCGCCGCCCCCCCCCCCGCCGACGCCGAGCGAAACCCAAGAAAGAACAAAACAGGACAAAAAAGGTTGGACACATTGTTGTTATATGAAAACCAAAACAGAGATCTGATACAGAGAACGGCTAACAGGCAGACAACAGTGTTTTTCAGTCGCTATACAGGCAGCACAACAGCCGAAAACAAGCACATCGTCGTGACAACCCCCCCAACCCCATTCCACCCCAATCCGCAGCTGTAACTGGCCACTGCTAAAGGCTCCCAAATCAGCACGGGGGCTTCTGATTGGTTTGATTATTTTTCGGGCGGCCAATGGGAGAGGGACACGTCGGCAGGAAGTGGTGGTCGTCCGTCTTCTGTTCTCTGAATTAGTCACAGAATTAGTCATACCTGAGTGTGAGCTCTCTCTCAGTGATGTGAATCAGTCCGAATTTGCATGATAGCGAGTTGAGTTAATTTGGGCCCGCATTGTGTCTGATTGGGTGCCCCTCTTTCCGTTAGGTACAACCGGGTGGAGATGACAGGGGCGGGGCGGCAGGGGCTCACAGACAGGGAGAGCATGAAAGGAATCAAAACGGATCGGAAAATTATATTAATTCAGTCCTCTGAGAGACAGAGACGGAAAAGGATAAGAGGAGATGTGGCGGGACCACTCTTTGCTCCGCCTCTCTGATTGACGGGGGTTTTAGCCAATCAAGAATTAAAAGATGCCATGATTGCACCCGGGGGGGCTATTAGCGCTAGCATGGGGCCGGTGTTTGGGTGTAGGTAGGCTGGGGTGATTCAAGGTTGTGTTTTGTCTGGCTGGTTGGGGAGTGATTAGAGCAGATAATGCGAGGAGTGCCTCAGTAACCCCCTAGGCTAATAATATGCTAACAAACTCAGCAAGCCACGTTAGCACAGCCAGCCATGCTCTGATTAAATACAAACACACACACCAACACGCGCGCGAAGACACACACACACACACACGCTCGCTCGCTCACACGCATGTCCAGGTTGGCGGGCTAGCTTGCGACTGTGCTACACAACAAGAATAACGGCTGTGGCAGCGCTAGCGTGCGGAGAGGTTATCTGATAGGCTAGCCCTGGCTGTGTGTGTGGGGGGGGGGGTCAACAGTACATGGAGAACAGGAAGGAGTTGGTCAGCATGGAGGAGAGGGGGGGGGGGGGAGAGTTGGCAAAATGGAGGACACGCGGGGAAGAAAAGACACGATTGCGTCCTCTTTCACCTCTATGGAAACCCTGCTGGTGTGACAGAACTAGGCTGAGCTTGAGGGATAGCTGATTTTCATCTACAGCCACTAGACAGCCTCATTTCCTGACAAAGGACAGTACTGTCCTAGCGGTACAACGTATGTGCTAATAATACTTTGATACTAAGCTGTGTCTTGTTGTGTAGAGAAAAGGTGGTCACAGTTTAGTTGGAGCTGACCTAATAGGGATTTCAACGTGTCCTTTAGACTTTAAAAGCCCTGTGCCAACAGCTTTTGGGACTGCAGAGTTGTTAAGAGGTCATCCTATAATTCAAGGGTCTGTCATTTCGCGACTAATATTTCTAAGTTTGTTTCGTCCTCTGGAAGGACCTGGTGCCCTGAATTCAGACCTTCTGGGCCAGCCTGCTTGTGAATGGGGTCTCGTCACTCTAATTATAAACTGACAGGCCAAACTGCCGTCGGTTGTCAAGTGAGGGAAACTCAAGGGTTTCTCCAATTAAGGAGGATTTTCCCTGCTTTTAAAGAAAAAAATGTCTAAAAGCAGTTTTTCCTTCAGCGTCGTCGGTGCGTGTAGACACGGGACACGGCACTCTAAGCTCTAAAAATACCTCACGGGCCGCATTCTGTCGTCAGCCGAGATCCAAACAGTGCTTTAATGAAACTAGGCTAGTTCCCCAGGCCCGGGTCCACCCACCAGTGGTGTGATCCATTTTTTATTAATAGCAGGGTGGCGGAGCGCGCTTCTGATTGATACACCGTCCGCTAGACGACTGCGGCAATGTAGGGCCAGGGGCCTCTGGGATGACAGACAGGCAGGCAGAAATACATGAAGGTCTGTTTATTTTCAACCTGCTTTGGCCCGGGTTTGTTTACTGGCCCAGGTTGAAATGTAGTCTCTCTCTCTCTCTCTCTCTCTCTCTCTCTCTCTCTCTCTCTCTCTCTCTCAGTTGGCAGCTACTAAGTGCTCTGAACTGGGAAAGGAGGGTATGGCCGCTGAGATTGAAATATTCATAAGGACAAAACAGGGGGGGGTGGAAAACAGAGATGGAGGCGAAAGGAGGAGCCGCTACACGTCTGGAAAAGGAGGATTTTAGGACAGCAAGGAGTCAGCTGAGATGGCACAGAGGAAACTGATTGGACAGCATGGAGCAAGGGAGCGGGGGGAGATTGAGCGTTCAGATTAGTGAAAAGGGCGGTTGCACACGCGACCTTGAGCGGAGAAGACACACAAGGCAACCGCAGTCACAGCAGTAACAACATCAACATCTACGACAACAGAGACAAAATAATATGTGACAGATCAACATTGAAACCTGTGTGACGATGACAGTGACAGATCTGTGGAACGAGAGAAGGTGGAAGAGGAGGAGGTGGAAGGACATCGTGGGAAAATATCCCAGCACAGACGTGGGGTGGGGTGGGAAATAGGGTTGGGGGGGGTTATGGGATTGGGGGCGGGTGGGTCACAGGCAGGTAAGGAAGGTTGGGTGAGTTGGGGGGGGGGGGTCATTTTCTTTCTTTATTCCTTTCAAATTTCTTCGAATAAGAATCACAGTTATACATATATATCCAGAGTCCGGTCTATTTCCGCGTTTGTCCAATTTCACGTCAGTTGTACGGATTGTAACGTTCCACATAGCTTGAAACTACAAACTATCGAGATGTCAGCTGTCTGGAAATTCTTTAAATTGGAAACTGAAAGCTGCCCAACTGCTCCCTGCAATACTAATAATGTAGCGTATATTTACGACACTCCGAGGTAGGGTCACTACAGATCATTTTAAGGGATGATCCGACTCAGTTCTGTGTCTAGAGAGAACCCACACTTGTTTTCTCGAGTGATGCTTTTGGGACGTGTCTATTTATTTTCGGTATTGAAAGAAGATAGAATCAGTTGTCGCATATTTTTGGGTTGTTAATAAACCTGAAACAGGGTAGAATCCCAACAACCCTTGTGTTATTGTTTCCATCTTACGGCAACTACGACCCGAAGTGTACAGTGTATCCTACCCTCCCGACACTATATTTCAGACATGGCTATACCAGAACTTACCTACGAGTTTGCTTAAGAGATATAGCTGTCATTAGTGACACGACCAACATTTGGTCTTCAGAGTGCCCCATGTCACTGATTGGCCTTACTGCACACTGGATTGACTACAGTTTCTACCCACAATATGCCATATTACACGCAGTGTTACAAGCAGTTTCTCACACTATAACTTGTTCATACTAAAGATAAAATAAGAGAATACAAAGTAAAGAGCTAGACATTGATTATGCTTCCTACCTGGACAGATTGATATCCCTGAAGTTTAACTGACGTTGGTGTTATACTGTGATGATTACATGTTCTCTTCTTTTTTAGCAGTGTATATTAAAGTCTCCACTCAACGGTGGTTCTGTCGTGGTCTGTGGAGCAGCTATACCAGCTATATTTATACCACTGGATAAACACTTACGCCTACACAAAGAAATGAGCATTTTCTCCAGAATTTCTGTGTCAATCAATTGAAAAAGCTTTTACACTTAACAGACTTCCCTGGCATATAAACTGGGTCCACTGAGAAGGAGTACTTCACACCCTACAATTAGTGACACTGACTTCCTCTTCCTATAATACTAAAGTGCTAACGTGCTGATAGCTAGTGCTAAGGCTACAAGCGGTTACAGGCAGGGGTGTGTAACCAGGTTAGGGGGGTCAGGAGGAGGAGTTGGGGTCCTGGGAGCTGTAGTTAGGGGGAGTTAGCGAGAGTGGGGGAAAGATAGAGAGGAATAGAGAGAGAGCCAGAGAGAGAGAGAGGGGGGGGGAGGGGAAATAGAGTATGTATGCATGAATGAAGTGTGCATGTGTGCAAGTGTGTATGTGTTAATGAATGAGCAAAGTCAGATCACACATGCACCCCCCCCTCGCCCCAACACACACACACACACACACACACACACACACCTCTGCTGAGTCCGTCGGGGCCTCTGAGAATCCGGCACTCCTCGATCTGTCCGAAGGCGGAGAACATGACGCGGATGTCGTTCTCGTTACACTTCTTTGACACCATGCCGATGAACAGCTTCCTGTCTTCCACCGCTGCACAGAGAGGAGGGGGTCAGATAGCGAGGGGTGAGAGATGACAGTGAACAAAAAGAAAATAACATGTTTCATCACTCTGTCCTGTGACCACCATCAATCCTCCACCATCTCTCTTCCTCCGCCCGCTCCTCCCCACATGGCCCTAGGTGGTCCCTCCTCCTTTGATCTCGCTCTCTCTCTCGCTGACACAATCTCTCCATCTCTCTTGCAACCCCTCACGTTAAGGAAAGCCAGCTAACTAAGAGAAACTTTGCTCTCCATGCTCTCCATGTGTTTGTGTGTGTACACACCGCATACCAGCGCGAGTGTGAGAAAGGTTAAGTGTGAATTAGGCCGCGAGCTAATTCCTCGTAGCTCGTAGCTGAAACTGTGTTTGACAGACACAGTGTGTGTGTGTGTGTATGTGTGTGTGTGTGTATGTGTGTGTGTGTTCCCCCCACATTCAATGTAATGCTAATCCAATTCATTTTTAATGAGGAAACTGTCAGCTCTTACCGCGAGGCGAAAGAGATAAGCAGCCTGGTGCACTCTGGGAAATCAATAGCGTACTTGTTTATTTTGGTGTTTGAATTGTTTGTGTGTTTAAAGAAACCATCGGGATACGCAGCCAAGATAAGTGCTGTTTGAGACGCTCTAACTCCTCTGCACACACAGCGTGTGTGTCTGTGTGTGTGCGTGTCTGTGTGTGTGTGTGTGTGTGTGGAGTGTGTGTCACTCCAGAGAAAGATTACCACAAGTCTAACAGCAATGTAATTAATTTAGTCAGTGTCAATAGACAGAAAGAGTGGAGATATCGTACAATTGACTGTTGCTGTTTTTTTTTTTTATTCTCCCCCGGACAGAGGAGGGTGATAAGATGAACTCAGGCGGCTGTGAACCGATCCCCCAGTCAGCTCAGAGCCTGGGAAGGATTGGACTGGTATCGGCCTCACACGGGGTATTAGCCCGGAGAGGCGAAAGTAGCTGGAAAACTGTTTACCGTTAACATGAAGGAGTACTCTCTCTCTCTCTCTCTCTCTCTGCCGGGTAAATTAGCTTACTTGGCACAAATGCGTAGAAACACAGTTGCCAGAGCACTGTAATACAGATTAGAGATAGATTTAAACCGCTGGTTTAAAACGGTTATTAGAGATAACCGTTTTAAACCAGCGGTTTTCAAACTTTGATCCGCAAACCCCACAAGCTATGCACCACTTCTCTTAACAGCATATCAAAATGCCATGAAATTATTTAACTGGCCACAAACTTCTTTGAAAAAGTGTATGCATATTTTATTAAGGACAATGAAAGCAGATATACATTTCGAAATCATTTCCAAACTTTGAAAACACCCACTCTAACCCCCCCTCTCTCTTTCCTCTCCCTTGGCTTTTCTCTTTCAAAACCCTTCCCCCATCTATCTGCTATCTAAACCGCTTGATTGGCTAAACTAATAAAGCTCGGGGAAAGGCTGTTCGTCACCATTATGGCGACTGTAACTCTGGGTTTATTAAAGGTCATTATCATTAAAGAGATGGATATATTTCACATGGCCACTCTATATTTCACCGGCCCGGCCGTGACCAACCGCCGCTTTATTAAGTTCTGCCGTCGTTACCTTTGACAGTGATGTCTGATGGAGTTATATTGCTCGAGATTTAAGTGGAGGTTTTATAAGCATCTGTGTCTTCTGGCTGTTGGTGAAGGGTTCTGCCGTTTATCGCGTTACCGTTCGGCTGCTAGCAGTCGCTAGCGGTTTCTAAATGTATACTAAATTGCGTACTTTAGTATACTGAACCGTGTAAGATTGATAGTGATAGATAGAATGAGCAGCGCTGCCCACCGACTGGAGCACTGCTCGCAGGCTTCGGGTGGGGGAGCTAGCTTGCGGTCCGACACCCAAAACAGAGACTCTTGGTGTGCACTGAATGAAAAGCATCTCCACCAACATTATCTTTCCACCCACAGGGTCAGATGCGGGCAGGATGGAGCTGACCCTACCACCCCTTGGTACAGCTTCGCTGAGGTCAAAATGACCTCATTCCCGGCCTGGGGTTTAGTGTTTACCAACTGCCTGTGTGCCCGCACACACGCACACGCACACACACACACACACACACACACACACCTGTTCCATCATGTCTTCTCCCATGTAGTAAGACAAGGCTCAGGTTGAGACGGAGGCTCATTCATTAACACGAGAATGAAGAAAGGAGGGGAGGCGTCCCCGCCGAGGCGGACTGCAATGTGTGGCGGGTAATGGGGTGACAGGGGGATGCGGCGAGTACGCAGGAGACACAGCAGGCGCGTAGGAGAAGAGACAGAGAGAGAGAGAGAGAGAACGAGAGAGCGAGCATGCGTTTGTGGAGGGAGAACAGCCACAGGGGATCCGGGCTGGTTCACGGCGAGGCCAAACGATTCAACTTTAACTGACCTCCTCCCTGGGCACCTTAATAATTCATACATTTATTTTCTCATTTTCTCTCTCTCCTGCCAGTCTGGTCTAATACGAGGGTAGCGTAACGACATCTATATCCTGGATATGAATATGTCTCAAAAATAATATTATTTATTAATTAATAATTTACACATTAAATATTTAATCAGTGCACCACCGCAATATTATGTCACCTATCTGGTTGATCATACACGTGGGATAATTTATTTATTTATTTAAAAATCCTGATCAAAAGAGTTGCAACGAAATTATCTATTCATTGAATCTAAACATGACGGATGGGTTTTCTGTCATAATTTGCCCCATGCGTTTATGTTTATGGGGTGATAAGATTAACTCATCCCCATAATTTCATCCATGGTCCGGAGGACAGTCACACAGTTGGTTGCTGTCCATTTAGGTAATCTAATTTGCGTCGTATTTAGATCAGAATCATAGTTTTCACTTAGTCTTTGTGACCGAAAGAGAAACACTGGATAAATCCGTATCAGGCTGAGAGGCCATGGGGTTACCACGGTAACTTGGGTGTGGTCAGCCGGGCCGCTGCCCATGTGAGGGCAAAACGTCAAGAGAGGATAATATATAATGCAGATCTCTTTTTCTGGAATATAGTAGGAGTAGAGTTCTGTTTTGCTGAAATGCAAACTCAATTTTAGTCCAGGGTTCACCCCTCCCTCTTCTCCAGAGCACTGACCACTCACTTACTACATGAGGCAGAGATAGACATTATCCAGGAAATACACAGGGTGTGTGTGTGTGTGTGTGTGTGTGTGTGTGTGTGTGTGTGTGTTCTTGTACTTGTACTCTTGTACTGTGCTACGTAGTGAGGACTGGAACAAGCTTTTTACCTGCAGAGTGAGGACATTATTGGTAAGTGAGGACCTTTTGGCCGGTCCTCACAACTTCAAAGGGCTGTTTGAAGGTTAAGACTTGGTTTTAAGGGTTAGGTTAGAACTGGGTTAGGGTAAGGGTTAGGGTTAGGCATTTAGTTGCGATGATTAAGGTTAGGGTAAGGGGCTAGGGAATCCATTATGTAAATGACGGTCCTCACAAAGATAGAAGAACAAACGTGTGTATGTGTATTGCTCACCATTGGATTTCTCACTGTCAGCAGGCTTCATCTGAATGGGGTGGTGCATCTGAGAGAGAGAGAGAAAGAGAGAGAAAATGTAAACGCCATGTTAGATGTTACACACACACACACACACACACACACACACACACACACAACCCTACATGTACAGCAATACACCCTCACACACATAAACACTAAACAGCTAAAAACGCACATATACAGTCTAACCCTTGGATAATTCGAGTCAGTGTGTAAATGTGTCTGTGTGTGTGTTCTGTAGCCAATGGCAGAGGCGAGGTTTAATGGATTTATATATTTCAGGAGTTATGGGTGCGTGTGTGTGTGTGTGTGTGTGTGCGTGCAGGGAGCTCTTCTTTCATTGGGCAAACATGTTCAAAGTGCAAACACTTCACAGATGAGAGGGCTTTGTCACCTCTTCGTCCCCCGTTCCTCTCCTCTACGTGTCTGTTTGATCTGCAGAGAGACAGATGACAGCCATTCCCTGAATCTATCCCCGTATCAATCACCCTCACAGTCAGCCAGTAGGCCTCACACACTCGCACGCACACAAAAAATATCCATTTTACGCTCCGTGTATCTGCCTTGTGTGTAAATAACCCACGCTTAGGGTGTGCCCGCCCCCCCCCCCCCCTATCTTACCCATAATGCCCCTGGCTCAGCCACGCTGTGACAGAAGGCTTTGATCTTCCAATTCTATCACACACCTTTATCCCCCCCCCCCCCCTCTCTCTTTTTCATTCATTCAAATCAGGACAGCATGAGAGAATAAACCAATCAAATAAAAACACATAACCAGAACAAAGGACTGTATTAAGAAATTACCAAAGCCAAGATAGGGAGCATGAGAATATGGAGGAGAGCATAGAGAATGAAAAGGCCGTAGATGGAGGGAGAAGAAGTGGCAGAACGGCAGAGAGGCAGAGAGAGAGAGAGAGAGGACGGGGAGAGAGAGTGCGGTGGGGCTGGAAAGCAAGCTGACGACAGACACGGTATCTCTAACACAGGGGGGGTCAGGCAACATCAAACCACAGAGTCAAGACCAAGCCAGCCTCCGAGTTACATCTGGCCATGGCTCGTTAATTCTCTGCACTCATTCCCCTAAACCCTAAAACGACAGCTTGTTTTTGTGTGTTCATTTCCTCTCACAGGGGGGAAACGGACACATACACAAATATATGGACACGCACACAAACACACACCCTTACGTCTGGTTTTTAGACTTCTCCTCCCAGAATACCCGGCGGGCAGGACGTCTGATGTTGTTTGATCTCCAACGAGCTCCCGCGGAGAGGCATAAAGCTCTGCTCTACTCTGCTGCTATCCCACAATTCAACACTGGCCATTCGTTTTGCCGGGCAGCCTTTGGAGCAGCCAAAGTTTTATTATCTGCTCACCAGGAACCTTCTAGAAAACTGCAGACTCCGCATACGACCACAACAGATGTACTCTGTATATATGCCAGCAGGGTGGGGGGAGGAATATAGTGCTGCTAATTTTATTCGTGGTTTTCAATATAAAACTTGGTGAAATTATTTCTGTGTATCAGTAAAATTGTCTGCAAATTTTTTCAATACCGTGATTATACTGATAACGTGACAGTTTTGGTCACTGTAATCGTGATATGAAATTTTCATACTGTTTAATCTCTAAGGGCACTTTGTCTAAGGGCACCTATGGTTCGTTTGTTTTCTTCCGGATCAGTGGCTGAATCGATACAAATTTTTTCGCTTGTCCCTGGGTTCGTTTTGTGTTCACACGGCAACAAAACTTGTAAACAGGGCCGGCATTGTAGACATTCTTTGTGCAACAGTCGAAACTATGTTGAGAGCATAGTTCTGAATCTTGACAGCCCCAATGTTTTCCTGGATGTCTGTTAGCTAGGTAGTATCAAAAATGTAGCATTAACAACGTAGGCCTATATTGGTCATTGATTTTTTCCTGAATAACGGATTTTACTGCTCATAATTCCACGCGCAAGCATCACATTAAGCATTACACGAGCGAGTTGTCCCGCTTCACTGGACCGATTGCGTTCCCACTGCCAACGAACCGCTCTAGAGGTTGATTGGAAACGCGCCGAGACAACCCCCTCTAGGCTCCAGACGAGCCAGGTGTGAAAGCGCCCCTGACACACACAAACCATCACACATACATGCAGGCCCGTCTAGCTTCTCCTAACCCTGACAGGTTTTTACTGGGTCACCATGCTAAAGGACAGTTTGGCACGCTGGGCTATGGTCTGGGAAGGCGTGGCCTCCCCGTTCCAGCACACTGGCTTCCTCGCCAGCTGAGGTTGAATGTCGGACTAGCCAACAACACAACCCTCCTCCTGTCTCTATTAAATGTTAACCGAGATTGACACTACTGAAGAAATGAGATATCTTAATTACACACACACACACACACACACACACACACACACACACACTCGTGCTTTGCGTGCTAATCCTCCTTGCTAACGGAACGCTGTGTACAAGTAATTCTAGCTCCATCCGGAATGTTAAGCATTCAGTTAGAATGAATTTTATCCCCCCCCCCACACACACACACATCTCACCCAACGCCCTGGTCTGAATGGCAGGAGGTCAACTCATCTGGGACTAATGTGGCGTCTTACCCACAGAGCGCGCGCGCGTGTGTGTGTGTGCGTGTGTTTATCTGTGTCTGTGTCTACACCTCAGGTGTAGAGTTTATTGCTGGTGTATGTGTGTGTATTCATGTTCGTTTGCGTTGTGCGCATGTACTTGTTTGATCAAGATATTGCTTGTGTGTGTATATGTGTCTGTGTTTTTGTGTGTCTGCATACTGTATGTGTGTTTACCTGTGTGTGTGTGTGTGTGTGTGTGTGTGTGTGTGTGTGTGTGTGTGATAGAATACATGCCAACAGAAGACTGCCCCGTGCCGGCAGTTGTCGCCTCACATGCGACGCTCAAGGTCACGAGTGGAGTTTGCGAGCCAAAAGAGCACCGCTTACACACCACTGAACAACCTAGTCTATCTCTCTCTCTCTCTCTCTCTCTCTCTCTCTCACACACACACACAGTCCTCTGGTAAAGGGCAAAGGTGTGACGGTGAGCTGGTAGCTCAAAGTCAGACAGATGGCCTCACAGCCAGAATTCAATATCAGTGACCAGCACCTCAAATGACGCACACACACACGCGCGCACACGCACGCACACTCTAGAATACACAAAGGCATGCAACACTCGCTGGGCACCAGTTTATTTATTATACGGACTGAGAATAAGCCACGTATTTCTTCAAGAGAAATGCACAAGCAATAACTCGGGGGCAGGTCAAACATGGCTTTAATTCCCGGCCGCCTTTGAGCAAACAAAACGACTATAAATTATATTGTCCTTTCAAACATCCGCCGTCCCGCACAGTTAGCCCACATTATTGCCACTTCATTTAGCTCGGTAAACAATTAACCCAAGGAAGTGTGCGAGCACGGTGATTGAGGGATTTGGCATTAGCTATGCGGCAACGCTAACTACTCTAAGTATTTAACATAGTAAGATCACATCTACACACACCCCCCCCACACCAAATTCTTGAATCAATACGCTTAAACACCGCCACCAACAGAAGGTGGGGTTAGGGGAGTTAATTTGAGACAAGCAATTAATATTTCTTTAGTTAAATAACAGTATGCGCGTGCGTGTGCATACGTCTGTTTAGACGTGCGCGTGGGTCCGTGCGCCACTGAGGTTTGAGATAGCGTTCGGGTTTCACTGTGGCAATTACCGCCTTTAATTGAATTGATTTCAGTAATAAGCCTCTGTAATGACACTACTGGGGGAATGGTGTGTGTGTGTGTGTGTGTGTGTGTAGCGTTGCGAGAAATTGCATGTTACTGTTTTTCCTGGACTCCGCAAGCAGTCAAGCAGGATTTAAGACTTGAGGCCACACACACACACACACACACACACACACACACACACACACACAGGTAGTTCTGACAGCTGTCTATTGATCAGCCATCTGTCTTTTTATGAACCACTTGTCCGAGGTCTAACCCTCCTTGCATAATATCCTGCAGGCCCTTAAACATAAATGTTTGATGATTCCGAGCCGGCAACACTGCGTTTAATATCTCCCACTTCTTTATTTCCACTTGCACTGGCTTCTCCACCAGCTTAAATAATTCCCAGGGTCCCCGGTCGGTGTGTGCTGGAGCGAGTAGCCCCGTGCTGCCCGGAGAGAAGACTGGAGAGGTGGAACAGAGAAACTGCTCCAATCGGGGGGTGCGGGGGGCTTGTGTCTTCTGCCGCCAGGCCTTACCAGGCGCCTTGTCTGCCCTCTAAGTGCTCTGCCAGGAGCCATGGTGACAGAGCAGTGATATGTGTAATAGCAGTGCTGGGTCCTGAGCAAACAACACACCTGGACAGACAAGCGGTTGACAGGACTACGGGTCCCTGAGCTGTCTGACACGGCACTGCCACCCTGGGCGTTGTCTCACAAACTTCTAAAGCTCACTCGTGCACGTTTAAAAGGCACACAAAGATTGCCCCTTTGTGAACGTGCAAGAGATCCAAACTGAAACACAGTCTAACGACCACTAGGGTTGGGTGCCAGACTCGGTACCTTTAAGGGTACCTCTACTTTTAAGTGCCGGTTCACGTAAAATCAACTGGTGCCAAATTTCGGTACCCGAGAGCGCATCTGGGTGAGACAGTAGAGAGAGAGAGCAAGACCACGAGAGCGAGATTACGTCACCCCTGCAGCTTGTTTAATGTTCAACACGGTCAGGGCAATGGCGAGCCAAAAGCGGCCCCAAGTGCAATATAGACTGTGGCAGGTTGCAGGTTGCAGGGACGGGTTTGCGAGGGGAGAGGGAGCTAGAGGGGGTTATATTTTTGTGTAGTGACTACATTTTTCTAAGGAAATAACAATGTTCTAAATGAATAACAATGTTGAAATTGAGTTGGGACTTATTTTTTACAACTGAAATTACATTTCTGTTATTGCAGAGAGGGTAAAGCACAGAAGAAAGTTACCGTTATCGGTTCGAATGTGAACAGGTACCCAACCCTAGCGACAACCTTGACACACTCCCCTGTCCGATTTTACAGTCTGATAGTCATAACCCATAAATACTATCCTTTCACCAATAGTCAAATATAGGCTAGGAAAAACAATATATTACTTGGCTTCAAAGGACTTGATTATCCACTGAAGGTGGAAAAGGCTGGTTCGGTCTCTCACATCAGCCAGACTAAGACGTTATATAAAGGGCGTTTACACACTCTGTTGGCACCTAAATCTCAGTCCATCAATTTCCCATTCAAGTAATGCTGGTAGATTATGAAAATGACCTGTTGGGAGTTTTTGTACTTGAACTTTTGAGCCCTTCACTGTGTGAATAAACACACACACACAACCTTGTGTTTTTATTCATATAGAGTGTCTCTAATGATCTAAGCAGAAGCCAGGTATGGTAGGAAGGGTTCAGTGTGTGTGTGCGTGTGTGTGTGTGTGCGTGTGCATGTGCGTGCATATGCATGTGTGTGTGCATGCGTGTGGCCCCTGTGTGAGGGTGGCTTTTTAATGAGCCCAGCGCTTCTCATCAAACTCTGCGCTCCGCTCCGCTCTGATCCGCCTACATCCAAGACACGGGGCTCGAGTGATCGCGCCTGAAGCCCCGACTGTCAGCCCCCTCCCCCCCCCCCCCCCCCCCTCCCATCCATGCACAAAGAGCCTGTTCCCTCTAACCCTCACTCCCAAGTCAGAACAACATCTCCAGGAGAAAAAAAAAAACACAAATCAAAGAGCTTTTTCATCCTCTGGATCATTCAGAGAGAGAGAGAGAGAGAGAGAGAGAGAGAGAGAGAGAGAGAGAGAGAGAGAGAGAGAGAGAGAGAGAGAGAGAGAGCGCAAACGAGCCAGCGAGAGGACTTCTCTCAGCTGGAGGGCGCTCTGGAGGACGTGTCCCAGATTAGCTTGCGTTCGTCCTTCTCCCCACTTTATCTTTCCTCACCCGTCGGTCTCTCTCCCCCCCCTACCCCCCCCACCCGCCCCCCCTCCCCCTCCCTCCCCCAGACAGCAGCACGCCGGCCCCGCTGGCGGTGCGCGCATGCAGAGATGCCGGCCATTTAGACATCTGTCAGCCACTAATGAAAGAGTTCAATTTAGTGGAAAATCTCAGACAACCTTGTCTGGCGGACGGGCTGGCAGGCTTTAACTTGCTGCCTGCATGTGTGTGTGTGTGTGTGTGTGTGTGTGTGTGTGTGTGGGCGTGCGTATTGGTACACGGGTGGGACTTGCACAGCATGCGTTTTAAAGTTAAATGCATCAATCTGCCGCACTTTGAGAGCAAAATTAACAGGTTAGATCTATGAAGAACTCTTGTAAGCAATTTTGTGCTCTAATAAACAATTTGAGTGTCAGGAAATCAGTGTAAGGGGTAGGATAGTCTAGTGGTCTGGGTGTTGGAGCCCCAGAGGTGGCCTACCTGTAAGCATCCTTGAGCAAGATGCCTAACCCCTACCTGCCCCATGTAATAGCACCATGTGATTGTAAGTCGATTTGGATAAAAGCGTCTGCTAAATGACCTGATTGTAATTGTCACCCAAATTTGGTTCCAACACACTATGTCTACCATCATAAGCAATAAAAAAATTGGGAGAAATCTCACTTCGTGTTTGTAATATAGCTATCATCGGCTGTCTGCTGAAAAGCAAATGTGTTTGTTTATTCTAGCTTACTTCTATAGTTTATCCTAGCAATAGGCTATTTAGGCTAATCATGACACAATAAAAAAAAAATGTTGCGACATTAATAGGGTCAAATCCAAAACAAAGAGGCGAATATTGCTGCTATTAAATGATCGTTTACTACATGTAATTTTGATTCGTTTGATTAGTTACTTATGTGTGAGCATCTGCTTCACACAGCTCTACAATGAAATTAGATTTTACCCATTTTAAATAGTACAAAAAACCTGAAAATCAATATGTGGCGGTCAATAAATCAATGTATGGAAACTCTGGATAAAACCTGAAAATCCAGAGACATTTGCCGTTTTTCACATTTGGCACATTTGCTGAAATTTTGTAATATATAAACCCTAGGTGGGTTTTTACGTAATGGTCCCTGTCTCAGTTTGTAATTACCATGGGCTTTTAAAACTTGGACGTTTTACCTACAAACATTTTGCCACGGGCCCGTTGAATTCTGTCATAGTTTTCAAGACGAAACAATAATTTCACCTGGAACAAGTTAACAGCTTATGCAATTTACATGATCTGCTGTTGGGCCCCAGGAACAATAACCTGCTTAACTTATACTGTCACATCAATATTTCAGTTTGTTGGCAGATATAAAAACTATTTTCACTTGTTAAGCCAGTTAGCAAACTCCTTGTTAAAAATACAAAACAAACGTGTTTCTTTTGCACAAATAAATGTACATATTTTCCGTTTATTTTAGACCCATCAATATTTGAATGCACACCAGATTGCCTTGTTAGACATCACTTACGAGGTCTATTGTGTGTCTGAGCAGTTGGCAATGTTGCCAACTTGGCGACTACATTTAGGGGCTTTTCACAGCCCTACTTCATTCCCCAATGCAACTGGTGACAAATCTAAGAGCTTTTTCATTTAGGGAAAATGTTTGTGTTCAGCTGAATCAACTAGACCGAGGCCCCTAGGAAATCCTGTTCCATTCATAACACACATCTCTGCCCAGAGCCATTACTAAATAGCAGAGATGCTAGAGACACCTTAATGTAAATATATGTGCAAATCAGTTGATGACATCATCTTGGTCAACAGGTCAACCAATAACCGCTTTTCTCACTGAATATTTGGTTTAAGGCCGGGGGAAGTGTCGGAAAGGGGCTTTACGTTAATGTGAACACCCTGCCAATGCCAGCGGAGCCCAGGGTGTTCCTCTTAATAACCTCCTCAAACATGGCAGCCAGTCAATTGTCTGTGCCCTGAACAAACATGGCCGCCATTCAGCCCTTCTACAATATGGCTGTCGTCCAACTTCCACTGTGATTGGATCTTTCCCTGTTAGGGCCTCCAGTTCGGAGAGAGAGAGAGAGAGAGAGAGAGAGAGAGAGAGAGAGAGAGTGAGAGAGAGAGAGAAAGGGAGCAAGTGCCAATATAAACATAGTTCCGCTGGCTTTTTACAAGAGAGTAGAGAGTGGGAAGTTAATAAGTATGTATTGGTTTTTAACTGTGGACGTTTATTGCTTTGCCCCGGAGCGTGTCAGAGCGGCCACCCTCGTTTTTTTAATCCTTCCCATCACCTCCTCTCACCTCCCCTCGTCATGCTGTTTATGAATGCCTTGCCACGGAGGTAAGCACCGCCCTGCATTACGGCTTAGTGCTCATTGTGTATCAATTGAAGTGTTTCTGATCAATTCAGGTTTTATATGTGCGTGTGTGTGTGTGTGTGTGTGTGTGTGTGAGAGAGAGAGAGAGAGAGAGAGAGAGAGACAGACAGGATAGACAGACAGAAATAAGAAAGAGGTGGGGGGAAAAAGAGAGTGGACAAACAGGTGATTTCATGTTCTCACAATCCTCTGTGGTTGAAGCCCATGTCTGCCCTGTGGCTGTTCGACACTGCCACCGAGGGAGGGAGTGACTAACTTTTGGCGGCGGAGTGAAGAAATGGCAGTTATCCTTCCAAGCGATAACAAGTATGACTCACCTCGGAATCACCTCGAAAACCAAACAAACACACCGATCTGGAGCCCGACGGACAGATCCTACATATTGTTCCCGTTGGATTGGCTGTATTTAGCATGTCCCGCCCAGGAGCGCCGGCGACCATCCAACTGACGCAGGAGCTCCAGCTAGTCAGAGCAGTCAAGAGGAGGGGCCTAGGGGCTGTTAAATATCCACTAAGAGCTCCTCTCCATTTCCCTCCATCGCTCTCCGGAGAGCGTCGAGGAGACGGCAGCCGATTGGGCGATACACAGAGATCTCTGCGTGTTCATGTGTGTCTCTGTGTGTGTGTGTGTATGGACAGGTGCCAACATGCCTGCAGATACACTGAAATCACACACACACCCTCACACACACGCAGACAGACAAACCCCCTCACAGGGGCCAGTGGGGGCCCCATCTGTGTGCGATGAGAGGACCTGCGTGGGCGGGGCAGGAATGAGGACGCACACTCACCCCTGTTAAGGTCTTTATGTTGTGCAGTGCGTTCTGGGCTTCGAGGGCAGCTTTCCTTGTGTAGAACGTGACAAAACAGCAGCCTGGGGAGAGACAGAGAGAGCAAGGGTTTGGGATGGGGGAGAAAGAGAGAGAGAGAGAGAGAGAGAGAGAGAGAGAGAGAGAGAGAGAGAAATTAGTGGAAAGAAGAATAAATAAAAATTTTCTACAGTTAGAGTACTTGGAATCAGCCGTCATCGCTGGCATACGTGGTAAAAGGTAAAAGGTATAAAAGCACCTGACAGACAGAGAGAGACACTTCATCGCTGAAGACTTGCCTCCAGCAACGGAGCACACACAAACAACCCAGCATACAGATACGGAGAGAGAGACAGAGAGGAGAGGGCTTGGCCTATTCATTAATCCGTGTGAAATCTCTGCAGTGAGGGGCAGAGAGAGCGCGGCCGCGCGCCGACCTCCGCGAGCGGGAATCTGCCCCGTCAGACCGAAGCAGTAGGAGATCCAGTATCTGCACATTTCCTCGCGCCTTGGACATCAACCCCCGCGTGACCTCCCTCCCCCGCCCCCCACTGATAGCAAGCAGACGAGGCAACACGAACGCCAAACAGGCTGGAAAAGCTACAGAAGTTGGACTGGAACGAGTCCGGTGTGGGTTCAGACGCAAGGACATGTTGACACACCAGAGACTATACTGGACGTGAGAACCACATGAAGGCCAAGGTAACTGCGGCAACTAAGACAGCGACGCCTCCCTCCCTATTTAAGCCGCTGACATGAGTAGGTATAACAGCTGTGGCCCTTTGCATTTCTCAGCAAAATGACACTTACACCTTGCTAAATAACCACCAACCCCCGCAAACCCCCGACATCATATTGACGGAGGCTTAATGGGCCATTCATGAGAACAAAAGGATGCATAGGTCTCTTGGCGTTGGGTTTTGATGCAACTCTACAGAAAGTCTCTAGTGTTCGAGAGTGGTTCTAGTGTTAAGCCTCGCATTTCCCAAAGTACCTCTGATGAGACGGGAAGCATAATAGATGCAAATTTCTGTGGTGTCCTCTGGGTCCCGCCACTTTTGAGCGGTTGGCCGTTAGCCTAGCATTACGACGTGATTTGTGTTCTGATTCAGGCGGTGCAAAGGCTCCTGCAACACCAGAGATAACTCACTGCTTGGCGTTTTTTTTCTTTCTGGTACTGTCCAGGCATGAAAGAGAGAAGGTAAGGAGGTAAAACACACTTTCGCTTTCGGGTGGTTAGGAGTTTGTTGTTGTCTGTGCAATTGTAACCCAGCGCGGCCTGTGTTTATTGCCCTTAGTGCACGCTTAGTTTATTGCCCTTAGTGCATTGTGGATGTATCAGGTTTGCTTGTACAGTAGCGCTGGCTCTTTAGCATAACTTTAGTACTGAGCATTATACTTCCAATTGAACCTTTGTTGAAGGGTTGCCTCTAGTGTCCGATTAGCAATTCCAATGGCGCTGTATGGGGTTAGCTTTTAGCTCTGAGAAGCGTGAATTGTGATTCCGGTAACATTTTCTAATAACTGTTTATGGGCGGGTTAGCTTTTCCGCGTGGCATTAGCGATTCTGACTGCATACAATGTAAATGGGAGGGCTGGCGGTTAGCGTAGCATTAGCGCCGGCGTATTGTGATTCCCCTGGCGTAGCCAGACCTCGGAGCCATGCAGTGTGCGGCGGCTCGTCCCAGGTGGTGGGCTGTCAAGCCAGGATCAAAGAGCGCAGTGGACCTCACACACACACACACACACACACACACACACACACACACACACACACACACACACACACACACACACACACACACTCCCTGCAGCACTCC
This sequence comes from Percopsis transmontana, assembly GCA_025447815.1. Lineage (NCBI taxonomy): Eukaryota > Metazoa > Chordata > Actinopteri > Percopsiformes > Percopsidae > Percopsis > Percopsis transmontana. Next base: position 1,824 of record JAOEHI010047007.1, on the reverse strand, counting down.
TGTTCAAGCCGTTTAAGAGTCAACACACGCGGCTAATGCACATTTGTGGAGAGCCAATGAGTGTTCATATTTTTATGCGAGTACAGTGTGTGTCTGGTGTGTGTGTGTGTGTGTGTGTTGTTGTTTGTTTTATTATCAAGGCCTCCCTATAATAACCTTGAACCAGTGTGTGTGTTAAGCTGGCACAAACATTTACTTGGAGGCTGACCTGTCCCAGAGCAGGAACACTCTAGCTAGCTCGTGCTACTGAAGAGAGATCCCCAAAACACACACACACACACACACGTGTATGTGTGTGTATTTGTGTCTATGTGTGTGTGCGCGTGTGTCTGCAGAGCGTCGGGTAGAGTGTAGCGTGTATGAAAGTGGGAGAAGACAGCGCGAGGGAGAAGAAGGGAGACAGAAAAGGAGAGGCCGTGCGTGGCATAGAGAGCGGGCCAGGGAGGTGCCTGTTCATAAATGGTTCATCGCTTCGGAAGGAGGCCTTTGACTAGACAGAGGGTCCGCGGACGGCACGGCAACAGCACACCTGACAGACGAGGTCGGGCTGAAATGGTCTGGGCAGGCGGGGAGAGGTGGGGCGGGGGGGTCAACTGGAAGGGAAGGAGGGGTTGAGGAAAGGAGACAAGTAAGGCAGTGAGAGGCCAGTCAAGTGGTCTGTGTAAATCTGTATCCCTTACTTGCAATAGGGATGTCTTGACCCACTGTTTTGCTCTTCGATACGAGTCGGTTCCTCTTTAGCACTGGACAATGCCCAAACCCATCACTTGTGTGTGTATAGTGCAGCTATACACCACAGATGCATTTAATCAAGACCAATCAAAGCCTTTGGTAAATCATGTCGTGTGGCCACGGGCCTTGCTGTGAGTGTTACACACGTGTGTTACCCTGCGGTCTAATACAACCAGGAAGCCTCTAAACAAACGTCAAACACACACAAAGAGGTTTTCGATCATGACTGTCGAGGACGGAAAGATCTCTGGAAAGATCTCTGGAAGATCCCCTCCGTTCACAGAGCCAGCTCAAACCTCCGCAGAACTAAATGTGTACGCCGTGTGTGTGTGTGTGTGTGTGTGTGTGTGTGTGTGTCTTCAGTAAGTAACAGACAGGAGGGAGAAGGGGGGCTTCGGCCCCTCTGGCCCAGCCTGGGTTGTGGTGTGCAGGGCGGCCCTACCACAGCCCACGGCTGCACTCCACCGCTGACCCACATTAACTGCAGCAGCCTACTGCGATTGCCGCTCACACACTCCTCTGGGCTTCAGAGACTCTCTCTCTCTCTTTCTCTCTATTTCCCTTCATCCCTTCATCTCTCTTCCTCTGGACCATCTCACCGCGCCTGTAACGTCTTCTTCGCTGCCGTTTTTGTGAGCCCGTCCGGCGATGGAGACCGCCCCCCGGAGGTCGGTGACATTATTTACGTGGGAAAAATAATGGCGTTTATGGTTGCTTTTAAATGTTGCAAACAGAGCAAAAATAAAGCTTTCATAGCTTTTAAACCACCACCAAGTGCACGCAAGCTGTTTGGGGGCCACTGGTCAACCTCTGTGGGGGCAAGCGCGTGGAAGAGTGGATCCCTTCAAGCTGTGCTGCTGACAGACGTTTTGGCTGTCGGTCCAATCCTGTTTACGCGGGACTCTGGCCAGCTCACGCCGCTTCACAGATCTATACCATCCAACGGTGACTTTGGTGGAAAACCACCAATGTCACCCTGTAACTGGGGGGGGGGGGGGGGGGGGGGGGGGGGCGGGGGGGGCGGCGGGGGGGGGCGGGGGGCGGGGGGGGGGGGGGGGGGGGGGGGGGGGGGGGGGGGGGGGGGGGGGGGGG
>JAOEHI010046996.1:7500-20693 GCA_025447815.1 Percopsis transmontana | reverse complement strand
ATATATATATATAGTTATATATAACTATATATATATAGTTATATATAACTATATATATATAGTTGGTTTTGCACATACCTTGTGGAGTGCCATGCTCGAGTGCATGCTGTCATTAAAGCAAATGGGGGACATACCAAATATTAAGATGTTCTGAAATTGTGTAAATTTTTTAAAGATTCAACTTTTCAACATAAATATTTAGAAAATATGTTTTCAGCATGAAGACCTGAAGGACTTAATGACGGATGCGCTGGTAAACGACAAGCCACAGTTCGTTCGCCTGTTCTGCGAGAACGGCCTCAACATCCTAGATTACCTGACCTACGGCCGTCTGGAGGACCTGTACCGCTCACTGTGCGACAGCTCCCTGGCCTACAGCCTTCTGCAGAAAAAGCTTGGCGAGAGGCAGGGCCCAGCCTCCTCTCGGCCTGACGTGGGCGCCCTCAAGTCCATCTCACAGAACATGCAGAATGGCCCCCCCACTTCTGCCAAAGGGCTCAGCTTGTACGAGGTGAGGAGGAGTGGGTTGCTGGAGTCACTTAAAGAAATATTTCACCCAAAAATGATAATTAGTGTATCACTTAATTACAACATGTCACGATTGTGCCTACCGTCCTGTGGGGGATTAGCCCTACACAGGTGCGTCTCATTTGTCATTAGCAATATTTAAGTTCCCCAACAGAACTAGGGGCTGGTGCTTACTCTCACCACACACCGTTACACAACAAGAATTACAAAAAACATGTTGTGCTCTTAGACCTTCATAGATAATGTAGCTCCTAAGAAGTATTTATCTGGTACAATGGAGTGGTTAGGGGATAAGGGTGTCTCACGTAAAACCAGGTCTCTCACACGCTACCTCTTAATAAGGACTAAATTATAATGCATTTTATTTAAAGCAACTCTCAAACACCCAATGACACTATACATTGGACATTTTAAAAGTGTTAGATAAAACCCCTAAAACAGAAAGCTATACTAGATAAGATTTACATTTATGAACACGAATAAGAGATTTGAATACAAATAAAAACTGTCCCCCATTCCTTCTCTAATTTTACGGTCCAAAACTCAGAAGAAAGGCCAACAAAGACCAACAGTCAGCATCAACAGTGACCTTGCATCTTGTTTTTATAAAGAAAATAATTTTATTTATACAAAGTATACAGGTACTTATTTTATCTTCTTCTTCTATATGCTAGAGTAGCCTAGTGATATTTATAACAACATCTTCAACAAAAAAATTATTGGTGTAATTAAGAGATTAGCTGGAAATAAATATTTTGTATGCTTAGAATTCCACAACATTTACACTTTGTGAGGTTGCAGGGCATCCCTTGCTGTATGTAGCGTGTGTCGCACATGCGCAGTCAATGCACACAGATGACTGCTGCATTAATCACTATGATCTTAAAATTGGCATCATGACCCCTCCTCAGTTGTTGGTTAACTTGACCCACTTTTGAGTCACTTTGTTCAAGACGATCACTTTCTCTCCATCTTTCAGGCCCCTGGTATTGTATGCTAGTTGTGAGGGACGGTGGCTGCTGTTTTCCTAATATTTGGCGCCATCTGTCTAGACACTGAATATATGACAACCCCACTTTTTTAGATGTATTTCAAGGAAAAAAAACACATCTTATATTTGGACCAATACTGTATTCCACAAAGTCAAATATAAGATAGAATGAGGTGGAAATCTCTTTGTATACCTTTAACTACTTAAGTACTGTACGTTTAGTCATCCTAACCTGTCCTCTGGTCCCCAGGTGTCTCGTCTCCTGCACATATTGCTGGACGTGTGCCAGCCGTTCTACTATGATCCGCTGGGTCTGGACTGCAATGTCAACTCCAAGAAAGCCATCAAGGTCTGTCAGCACAATGTTTGATTTATGGATTATGACATGCCCACATGCGGCCAATTTGCAATGTACCATACGACACTATGCATTTTTGCTGTATGCATGGTTGTTATTTTTTACAGCAGACTAGACACGTTTAGTGCATTGCTGGCTGTGTGCGGGCTCTACCGGTCAGCGTGGTATAGTCAAAATATATACCGTAGGGAAAATTCATACTGGTGTACTTTCTATACCATTTACTGTATACTGTTCACCCCTAGTTTGGAGTACATTTTTATATTATCCTTTTTTACACTCACCATTTGGCTCGTCAGCAAGTGAACAAGTTGCTGGTGGGGGACTGTTCCTACTGGGACCAGCAATGCATCTATCCCTGGGCCTCACTGTTCATCTGGGCCATCCTGCAGAACCGCAGCGAGATGGCCGTCTACTTCTGGGAGATGGTGAGGGACTCATAAATGCAATTAGCAATAACAAGATTGATTGCAATCCTTGCCAATACCTTTTCATTTGATTTGGATTTACATATGTTGCACGTATGTATGCACGGAGTCACCCTCCTGAGAGTTGTGGATGTATTTTACAGACAGGAGAATCTGTGCTGAGTGCTCTGTGCGGCTGTAAGATCCTGAGGGAGCTGTCCAAATTAGAGCATGAAAACGAGGCCAAGGTCTCTATGAAGGAGTTGGCCCAGAAGTTTGAGAACCTGGCCCACGGTGAGACATAGCAGACTAATTTACACCCACTCGTCCCCCAAATCAAGAACCAATGTTTTATATAGCTTCAAGTTTACCCCCCTCTGTCCAGACGTGTTCAGCGAGTGCTATAAGAGCAGCGAGAGTCGCTCCTTCACTCTCATAATCAGACAGTCTCCGGTGTGGGGCGCGGCTACCTGTCTGCAGATGGCTACAGCCGCAGACGCTCGCCTCTTCTTCAGCCATGACGGTGTTCAGGTCGGTCACGTGATGCTGTCTGAATTGTCAAGTAGTGGTATCAGGTGTAGATTTTAATTATTCATGTCAAGAATAAATACAAGATTGCATTACTAGTTAAAAGCTCAAATGGACTCATGGGGACTACACACAGAAAACAATAAATACAGTATACTTTGCAGCCTACTGTACAATGTACATGTATATGATGTGCTGATGTGAGTGATGTGAGTCATTTCTGGTAGATTACTGGTAATTACTAAAAATTGGCATCATAACTTGTTGGTTAACTTGACCTACTAATATACAAGGGAAACATATATATATATATATATATATATATATATATATATGCACAGTACTGTGCAAACGTTTTAGGCAGGTGTGAAAAAATGCTGTAAAGTAAGAAAAATAGACATGTTAATAGTTAATAGTATTTTTATCAATTAACAAAATTTCAAGGGGTTTCCTGATGTGCTGTCCAAGCTCTTTTGAAGAAGCACAAAGAAACGGGCAACGTTGGCAACCGTAGACATTGTGGTCGGCCAAGGAAACTTGATGAAAGACACATCATGCTGACTTCCCTTCACAATTGGAAGATATCTAGCAGTTCCGTCAGCTCAGAACTGTCAGAAAACAGTGGGACTCTGGTACACCCATATACTGTCCAGAGAAGTCTGGAGAGAAGTGGTCTTCGTGGAAGACTTGCGGCCAAAAAGCCATACCTATGAAATGGAAACAAGGCCAAGCGACTGCATGAAAACACAGGAAATGGGTTGCAGAAAAATGGCAGCAGGTGCTCTGGACTGATGACTGGAGAGTGGTACAAGTGTCTACGGTCAACAATGAAGCATATAGAGGTTCCTTTCAAGGTTGGGGCTGCAAATGGATTTGGGGATTTGGTCAGAATCAATGGTCTCCTTAATGCTGAAACCTACAGGCAGATATTAATCCATCATGCAATACCATCAGGGAGGCATCGGATTGGCCCCAAATTTATTCTGCAGCATGACAACAACCCCAAACATAAAGTCAAAGTCATTTAAGAACCAGTAAAGGAGTAAAGGAGTCCTGGAAGTGATAGTATGGCTGCCACAGAGCCCAAGATCTCAAACAAGTCTGTTTGGGATTACATGAAGAGAGAGAAGCAACTGAGGCTGCCTAAATACACAGAGGAACTGTGGTTAGTTCTCCTAGATGTTTGGAACAACCTACCTACCAAGTTCCTTAAAAACTGTGTGCAAGTGTACCTAGAAGAACTGATGCTGTTTTGAAGGCAAAGGGTGGTCACACCAAATATTGATTTGATTTAGATTTTTCTAAATCAAATAAAACAGGTGCCAAGTGCTCTCGCTCTCCTCTGAATTTTTTTTACATCGATAAATAACCCTCAACGTGTTTTCAATACAACAGTGTGATAAATATGAAGAATAATTATAGGTGGTCCTAGTATTTTAATAGGCTACACGTGTTTTTATAAGCAGCTCACCTGTAAATTATTTCTTGCGTGTAGTACAGCGTTGAGAAAACTACACGATGGCAAGCAGACAAGGCAAGATGAACGCTCAGGTGGCTTTGGAAATGCTACAGAACTTGGACTGGAACGAGTCTGGTGTGGGTTCAGACATCGAGGTTGACAGTGACCAAATAACTGACAGGTGGAGAGCACCGCACCGCAGGCGGCCAGCGTTAAACGCGCGACACACATCAGAGACTATTGTATACTATTGTATGTGTGAACCACATGAGGCCAAGGCCACTGCGGCACCCACCAAGACAGCGGAGCGTATCACAGCCTCCCTGCTTGTTTCATGCAGCGCTAGGATGGAGCATTGTGTGTGAAAAAGCTGCAGCACTTTGCATTTCTCAGGGAAATTACACTTACACCTCGCTGTGTTTGTAAATAACGTAACAATATTTCACATTGTTTCGTTTGTCGTGAAGACTCCTTGTGTATACAGTATATGTTTATAAGTCTGTTTCTATTATTACTGTAATATTATTGTTTTGCACATTGTGCCTGTTCATTGTGTTTAGTGTGTTATACTTTGTGTGTATGTGTATGTGTGCGTGTGTGTGTCACTGCAGGCTCTGCTGTCGCAGATCTGGTGGGGAGACATGGACAGAAACACAGATGTCTGGAAACACGTTCTAACCTTCTTCATGCCCCCGCTGATCTACACAGATCTCATCCAGTTCAGGTGTGTGTGTGTGTGTGTGTGTGTGTGTGTGTGTGTGTGTGTGTGTGTGTGTGTGTGTGAGAGAATGTGTGAATGCATGTATATTTCTTCAAAAGAACAACCATTCATCATAAAGAGCTACCTGCAATGTACTAAAAAAAAACAAGTTGTCACTGTCCTCAAGAGGGAGCCAGAAAGCAGGGATTACACTTAATAGTTTCAACCAATACTAATGAAAATATTATTTAACCAGACAACAACATTCAGCACAGGTTGTGAGTGACTGACTTTAATTAAAGCTCTTAGCTATAATAGATATAAAGACCTGCCTCTCTGTTTACTTGTCTTTCTATGGGCCGACCTACCTGCCTATATATCTGCCTGTCTGTATGCATGCCTGTGTGTCCGTGTATGTGTCTTACTGTCTGCCTCTCAATCGCTGTCTTTCTCTGCCTGTCTGCCTGCTTACCTGTCTATCTACAGGGACCAGGAGAAGGAGAAGGCCAGCGTTGACGTGTCTTGCGGTCGAGACACAGATAGTCTGGACGGAAACCTGTCTTCCTTCTCCCTCACTGATATTGTGCCACAGTAAACACAAATGCACACACAATCATCTGGTTAATATACATTGTGTGGTTGTCTTTTATCAACCTCTAAATTCTCTGATCTCTCAGTGAGGAAGAAGCTGAAGAACTTGCTGCTCTGAAGGCTAACCTGAAAGGTGGGTTTAGTGATTTTCGTAACGTGTGTTTGTGTGTGTGTAAGCTGTATGTTAGAATCGAATAGAAAAGTTCTAGGTTTAGACCAATGTAAATACCCAATAATATACATTTTCATCCACATTAGTTGACAAATGTGAAAACTCACCTCTATTTTTAACTAATCTCGGTTGTTTCTATTTGTTTCTATTTCCTGTCCCCTACCCCCTGACCTTTTTCCACCAATCAAATACAGCCTCTTATCCATCCCCGCCTAAACGGCCTTTTGTGGTGCAGCGATGGCGACAGTTCTGGTTTGCACCAGTCACCTCGTTTCTAGGCAACGTTCTGATGTACGCCCTGTTTCTCTGCCTGTTTGCCTATGTCTTACTGGTGGATTTCAAAATGCCACCTGACGGCCCCAGGGCACTGGAGTTTGTGCTCTACTTCTGGGTGTTCACATTAGCATGTGAGGAGTTTCGGCAGGTCAGTTGAAAAACGCTTGCATCACCACTACAACTGTAAAACACATGCATTAGACTTTGCAACCAAAACCGCAATGCTGATTGGTTAAAACCAGCGCAAGCCTCTCCCACACAAATAAGATGGGTGATTATTAAATGTTCTGGGGACTCTATAACGTAATCAAGAAGTGTCCCTTTAAAGAATGATTGAACAATAATGAAGTCTTACTGTCAGTAATCCTAAGTGTCACTAAACAGAAATGCCACCAAAATATCATTGTTCTACTTGCAAATTCCATTTAACATCTTCTGAGGTGCATTCAGTTTGCTTGAATTATTTTGAGTGACCGTGTAACATGCGTCACAGCCGACAGCGTTCTCCAACCCACAATCCAACTCCTAATTTTTTCAACTAGACATTCGCTTTCATTTCATGCCGATGTTTATTGACTGTATGCGTGTGTATGTGTTTGTCTCTCACCCTCATTTCCAGACCTACATTGTTGGCAGCACTTCATTTTCACAAACAGTTGGAAGCTACTTACAGGACAAGTGGAATAGATGTGATCTCACGGCCATCATCCTATTCTTTATAGGCAGCATCTGCAGGTGAGTATCATTTTAAAGACTACGGGCTGGTAAAGGCAGTGTTTCTCAAATGTTTACCCCTAGGGGTACTTGGAGGTACTACAGGGGTTAAGTAAAAGAAAATGGAAATCGTAAAAATTCATAAGAACAAGAATATCAATGGTACTGGTAGTTTTTGTCAAAATAATTTCTATTTAAAAAGTCATATAAATATATAAATGTTGCTGAAGTGTAAAGCGGTGGTCTGGAAGTTGGACTCCTAGCCAGAAAGTTGTGGGTTTTAGCCCCAGTGTGAGCCTACCTGTAAGCATCCTTGAGCAAGATGCCTAACCCCTACATGTAATAGCAGCATGTAATTGTAAGTCGCTTTGGATAGAAGCATCTGCAAATTGTAAAACACTAAGCTATACTGCAGGTCTGACTGTAACTTTTTGTTTGTGCATCTTTTCTAGAATCTTCCCCTGGTCCTTTGAGTTTGGTCGGGCTGTGATAGCTGTTGACTACATGGTCTTCACGCTACGACTTATTCACATTTTTGCCGTTCACAAACAGTTGGGGCCCAAGATAATCATCGTTAGCAAAATGGTAAGTGCATATACAAAAGGATGGACAGGCATGGTGAAATGATGTTAACAGTAGGCTAGTAATAGTAGTAGTTGTAACAACAGGAAGAATTTAAATTGTTTAAAAATTATTTTGTTAATAAAAATTAGTGCTTTGGCGGGGCTCAAAGGCTACATATAATACTAAATACACTATTCCTCCCAGAGTGCAATGGCAGGCTTATTGTGAGTTGGATCCGCTATTCATGAATATATGTAGGACCAGCCTTATGTAATAACTGACATTATTCCAGAAGTCATCTTATATATTGTCTATTTTGAAAAATGAACAAATTCTGTTGCATAGTTTGACTGGACGTGCATATTTTGAAGTTCAATCTATCTTTAAATAATTGTTTAAACTTGACCTACATATCGACATTTTATCGCTCAGGATATTCACCTGAAAAATTATAAAAATAGCCTGCTTTGAACAGGACAGTGACACCATAAAGTGCTAATGGTAGCCCTCCCTGTAAAAGGGAGCCTCCTTGTGTTGTTGACGATGGCTGATGATAGCGCTTGTAACCTGAACACTAGCTGTGTGTGCAAAAGCTGCGGATGGATTCTGCCGAGGTACTGGTTATACGATCCTGTACTGCTTATGGCACATGTACAACAGACATACTGCAAGACTGTCTCAACTCCACATGGTAACTGTCCAATAATATCCTATAATCTGCATCATAGTCACCAGCAAACAGCAAAGGAGACAATAGTTTTATAATATGACTAATCTTTGTTCTTTCCTGAAACAGTTATTATGTTTTACTGTATGAGTTTATTTATGGTTTGTGCATTTGCCATGATCTTAAGTTTCACAAAACCCATAAACATTATAGCCTAAAGTTGATTTATTCGAGGTCCATGAATTTCCTCTGATAGCAACGATACATAGTCCAATATGCAGTCGTGTCAAATAGTCTTATTTCACACAGGTATACATTTTTTGGACCAGATAAACAGCTTACACATTGTACCATACCAGCTACAGTACCTACTATTGTACTTACCAGCGCATAGTACCATCATCATCATCTCTCTTTATTCCCACAGATGAAAGATGTGTTTTTCTTCCTGTTCTTCCTGGCGGTGTGGCTGTTGGCGTACGGTGTAGCCAATCAGGCTCTTCTCTACTCATATGACCCACGACCGGTTTGGATCATCCGCCGTGTCTTCTACAGACCTTATCTGCACATATTTGGACAGATCCCCATTAATGAGATGGACGGTGAGTGTCCAGTCTCAACATGGACACCACTCTGAGAGTCAGATAAACGTTGTTGAGTATCACACTTGTCGTCTCTCTCTGTCTCCCATCCAGCTGATAAATTGGATGCTGTGGACTGCACAAATGATACCACACTGATTGAACTTGGACACGAGCCTTGCATGAACACCAATGCAAATTGGCTGGTTGTCATCCTGTTGGTCATCTACCTGCTGGTCACTAACATCCTGCTGGTCAACCTGCTGATTGCCATGTTCAGGTTAGTCGACTCGTCGTGCGTAGAGTCTTTCTAGCATGATCCTAGCTAGTGACTAGTCTCAACAGTGACTCCTGATGAGTGACCAATGACTCCTGAGTCATTGGTCACTCTTCATTCACAGTAAGGCTGTCACAGTCCACTGTTGTGAAAGAACTCTTTGGTCATGAGCACAGTACATACAAAATCGGTAGATTTGGTATGCTTAATGTGGCATGTCCACCAGTGGCATATTTACTTCCTCTATGACCAAAGAAAATTTTGGATCAGCATGCTGATGCTACAATGCATGTCTCATAAACAACCTCTTTGATTGTGTGTTCGTTCTGTCTAGGTATGAATCATCTTACACGGTCTAATATGCAATAAATGCAGTCTGCCATAGCATTGTTATTAACATCCTATCTTACATTGTGACAAGCATAAATTATAATGGGACAGCTGGTATTTCAGTGCAAAGCAGCCATAAGATAGTGGCAGGCTTTGTTCAAGTCAGGCACAACTTTTTGGACCTGTGAAAACTTCTGTGTTACCTTTATTTCACTCCATCTCCTGTCAACAGTTACACCTTCTCCAAGGTGCAGGGGCACAGCGATAACTATTGGAAGTTCCAGCGCTACAACCTTATAGTGGAATATCACTCCAGACCCAGCCTGGCTCCGCCCTTAATAATCCTCTCCCACTTACATCTCATCATCAAAAGATACATCCGGCGCATCCCCTCCTCCAAGATCAAACACTTTGGTGAGAAACACAGTGGAGATGAGTGGAGAGTGGAGATTAACTTGGTGATGTTTGCTGACGTAGGAATGATTAGGAAATACAGATGTTAAATTGGAAAAGTTAAAATACATTAAATTAATAAAACGTAACAACTTAAAACTGCATAGGATAACTTGGCATATTGGTTATCCTATGCAGCTTTAACTAACAATAGGCTGCTGTTCTAAATTCCAGAGATTTTCATGTATCTGCAGACATATGATGTGATGTTTCAGATTATGCACTATGGTAGACAAGCCAGTAATTTTGTCTGTTACCCTCTTTCTTTTTTCCCGTCCTCTCCAGTTCTGGAGCTGCGGGGCAGGAATGCGAGCCAACTCAACACCTGGGAGGCCATTCAGAAAGATCACTTCCTCTCAGTTGAGAACAAGCGTCACAGAGAGAGTGACGCAGCCAGAATCAAACGCACCTCTGTCAAGTAAGATGCCGTGTCAGCAACAAGTCTCCTGTCAGCTCCTAGTTACACTTGAAATGTAGTGTTTTTTGTAGCGTTGCCGGCTGGCATTCACTCTATGTACCTTATACTTTTAGTTTGCTAAGGAAGACAGAGCTGAAGATATAAATTTTACTAATAATGCAGTAATTAGGAACTTTAACACTATATTTGTTTGATTTGGGACATGTTGTAATGTAGCAGTGGTAGAAAACATTTTGCCACCTCATGCGGTGCTCCTATTTCACTGTAACCTTCTTTTGTTTAGGTAATGGAACCTCACTTTTTTCAGCTCATAATATAAATGTCTAATTTAATAAGGGCAATATAAATAAATTCCTGGTTGAACTGAAATCCATTTTTTAGTTCAGTATATCTCAGATATAATATTATCCGTCAGTGTCACTTTTTTCGTGACCTTTTATGAAGCAATGAGGTGACCCTAAGGGGAAACCATATATCTGGGGTGATGGGCTGAGTTCAAATCCAACAAGACTGACAGTCTTGCTGAGGTTTTGAGGCTTCTCTTTCTGCAGGGTTGACAGTGTCCTGAAACAGATGTCCGAGATCCGCGACCATGATCACAGACTCAGAACACTGGAAACAGAGGTCAGTGCACCCCACTGTCTCTTCAACAAGACACATACATGCATGATATGTATGCTTAAGTCTGTTATGGTTGGATGTTATCAGTGGGCGGGGGAGGGGGTTGTGGGGGGAAAAGACGGTGTTTGTGTGTGTATCTGGTTTCTCTGCATATGGACTGCAGCTGTCAGTTTTGCCTGCTCAGCACTGTCCAAGGCCCCCATCCGTCATCCCCTCTCCCTGTCTCCATTTCCTAGTTGGAGTACTGCTCTAGCGCCCTCTCCTGGATGGTGGAATCTCTCTCTCAGAGTAAATTAATAAAGCCAACCTGCCCGCCTCCTGTCCTCAGAGGTAAGACTGGGTTTTCATAACCCAATAAGACTTTTAGAAAAACTCTAGCTGGTTACCGAACCAAAATCGCCAAAACAGCGTCAATTAAGAGCCTGCGTTCGAAAAATCACCTACACAGGGTTCTTGTTAAAGTGGTTAAAGGTCCAATCATCTGCTAATTTGATTGACTATTGCCTCTGTGACAAACTACTTTGAAAGGAGTGAGTCCAGACTCATATGCAAAGTGAAACAGATCATGGAGGATGGTCTTACCAGGCTGGAAAGACCAGGTTGGTTTTGATTGTGAAGAAAAAAAGTGTGTGCAGTCGTGTATATATGTTTATGTTTAACATGTATATGTTTACTGAATGTTAGAAGCACAACAAGAGCTATATCACATACAAGGATACTAACATCTTTAACATCATGTTTTTGATTCATATTTTTCTGTAGATAAGACTCCCCTTTCTCCAAGCTGACCTGAGCTGCAAGCTGACTTAGGGACATCCAGATACACACAAACATATCCACACGCGCAGCGGACCAGTGCAGTTGAAGTTTACTCAGGGCATTAGAATAGACTTTAAGAACTACATAATATTTTAATGAGAATAATTTCTATGTGTTATTTTAGAATTCATTCTGCATTTTTTCTATAATGTTTATTTTCTTCTCTTTTTCATTACTTGTGAAATCAGTCAAAAGTAGAATTATGACCAAATATTATATTGGTGTACAATATGGATATACTTCTCTATTTTTATGCAACTTTTTAGCAAACTTTTTTTCTTTTCCACCAAAAATCGAGTTTTGTATTGTATATTTCTTATATTGTATTTCTTTCATTAAGATTAAAACATCAGTCAACATCTGATTGACACAGTTAATGTGTGGAGTTTGCTGGTTCATATTCAAATTTTACAGATTAATAGCTAAACAGGGTGGCTGTATTGTATAACATTTAGCATAAATGCCGTACAACATTAAAGCTGTAACTACACATTCCCCCTCCCTAGTGATATCGTGGAAAATAATTTCCCACTTTAGCTGATCCTTACATGGACAAATCGTACGCTAGATGCAGAACTGGACCATGTCAAAGTAATGAGAGCCAAGTAAATCTAGCTCTGGTTTGTCAGGCTTGGCAATGATATTAGGGTCAATTTACAGCTTTTTCTTTACAGCACTATAAATAGAAGCCATTCTTTGAGAATTTAAAAGGATGCTGTTATTTACAGATGAGTTGGAGTTAATGAGGGGTGGAAGGAGAGCATTGGGGACTAAGGGCGGACGGCCAAGAGCTTTTCTTAAGTGTCAAATCTCGCCATTAGCCTTGCCCTGTGGTATGTGTCATGAGAAAAAAATACTCTCTGCCATTACGATTCAAATTGATTACAAAAATACATTATAATATAACATGGGACAGGGTGGGGGTGGGGGATGTGGAGACTGTGGCATTTAAAGATATGGGTCAAGTGTTCCACCACAACTTCAGCCAGGTCATCCATACTGAGAGAGAAGACATGTGGCTGGTATGTGCGGGCACTTCTCCACTTTCAGCTACTTTGCACTCTTCATCTTGATCATATCGCTCTGCTCCTGCTCCCCTTCGGTTTTTGAGGCTCAGCTGTTTCTCACTGTCAGGCCCGTAAGTATTAAACAATACACTAGATGTTTGTTCTTAAAAAGCACTTCCAATACTTTTAGTGCTGTCTGGAGCATCAAATGAAGGCGGACCAATTTTATGTTCTTAAAAGTTCAGCTGAGCCTTGTTCCATGCGTGAATCTACTTGATTAAGACTCTTGGCTTGCTGCAATATGTTGCATCTATTATAAGAATGAGTCCACCAGGACAAGAGAGATGCCACAAGCCCATGATAGGTATGATTTGCAATCGCAAATCAAGAATTTTTCATCATCTCCCAGTTTTAGTCCCCATCTTATCACAACTGGTATACTGACAATAAAAACAGCCAAAAGTATAGTAAGCTGTTATGCATGTAGAACTATCCTAATATATAGCATAGCATAAATATCCAAAATAAGAAAATAAAATCACTACAACATAAAAAAACATGTTGCTGGTAAAAGGTACTACTATAAATATAAATTATAGAATGACTTACCCATGAACAGCCAGTTTTGTCTTCTGAGCATAGATAGCTGTGACGTAGCCTGAAGGACTTGCCACCCACTTACCGAATTTCGCAACTGTCCACCTTATGGTGGAACCCTAATAATAATCTTAT